>JADAZS010000259.1:0-57198 GCA_014872975.1 Diaporthe citriasiana | reverse complement strand
TAAGCTAAATATTTAATAATTTAACAAGGTTATAGTTTTTAATATAATAATTATAAAGTAATTACTATATAGTAAAAAAATAGCTATATTTAATAAATTCTAGTTTTCTTCTAATATAAGTAGTAAGAATAAATCTGGTTTTTTTATTAAGGTAGCTTAAAGATAAAAAAGCCTTATCTGGTTTTTTACTAGTTAAAAATTAGGTAGTAATAGTAGAAATATTAGAGGAAATTAAGAATTAAGGGTATAAGACTTTAGGGGTATATCTTTAACGGTAAAGTTTAATAATATCTTATTATATAAGTAGAAAAAAGTAGATTAAAGGGTACTTAACTTTATAATTAAGGTTTCTTAACCTAATAACTATAGTAAACTATAATTAGTTTTATAAGGGATACTTATAGTAATCTATAAGGGACTTTTATAGTGATTTAAATTAAATAGCTATTACCTTATAGCTAAGGTATATAGTTATAGCTATTATTCTAGTAGAAACTTCTTAACTATATAGATTAATATCTTGTAAATTTACCAGGAATTTATAGGGAAACTACCTAACTATATATATATATAGTAAATTACCGGTAAATTACCGGTGAATAGGTGAATTCACGGTAAATTTACCGTGAAAGTAAATTATTAGTGAATTTACGGCTAATTTACTACCAGTAAAGATGTTTTATATTATTATCTAATAAGATAATATCCTAGCTTATATTATAAAGGCTATTAAATATTACTTTTTTAACTTTTTTTATAATATATATATTACTAATTAACTAGCTTACTTATTAGATTTTAACCTTATTAAATATATTTAGGTGTAGATAAAAAATTAGATTATAAATTAACTAGGTTTTAAACCTACCGGTAAAAATCTATAGGTAGTTATAATATTAGCTTGGTAAATAATCCCTAATAATATACTAATTAAATTTTATAAAAGTATATTAAGGTAGCTAGTAGCTGTAATTATAGTAAATAGGGGTTATATAAAAATATAATAAAATAATTAAGTAACCTTTTAATATAAGCTAATTTGCTATATTAATTAGTACCTGTATTATCGATTTATACTAACTGCTAAGCTTGAAATCACTACTTGATTTATTAAATCTGGGCCAGGGATCCCTTACTAATGCCTTAAAAGTTACAAAATAACACGAATTAGGGATTCACCTTGTATGTATAGTATAGGGGTTTGATAATACTGTAATTACTTCGAGTGTGTGTGGCCGGCCACCTGCTGCGACGGATTAACCCTTATTAATTTGCCACAATGAAATGCACGAATTCAATAGTCGAGGGCACTTGATTTTGCCGCCTCTCATCGTGACACTTTAGATTCGATCGATTATCTCAGTTGACCAGCTATACTCGGGTGTCTACTACGCGGCCACAACATCTACCAAAGTACCTGGTACAATGGACCACCTGGGCAGTGTTTACTGTTGTACCTCCCGTAGGGTAAACTCCTACAGAATAACCTCCTATGGAATAGCTCCCTTTGGAAAGCCTCCTATAGGAAAGCTTCTATGGAACAATTCCTACGGGATAACCAGATAGAAGGTAAGCAAGCCATAGCGGCTCCGCAATAACCTCTCGCATTTTTCTTTAATGTGAATTGTGGCTGTGTTATGGGTCATAATGTATGCGATAGTGTGTTTAATAGCTCGATGCGTGGCTGGTTTGCTCGACCTTTGAACTCGGAGGGCATGTGCAGCATCAGAACTGGAGCAAGATCATCATCATCATCTCTACGCGTCGATTGTAATGACTGTTCCTCGAGAGTTTCTATAGCTGCTGATGGATTCCCGCCCCTGGATTCAAAGGTGCGGGCAAGCAAAGGCGGTTGCTGATGTGACATCTGGTCTTTCCAAGGCAACCACATTTCGGTAAACTTCGTGTAGGCCACTTCCCCTACCCCCAACCAGTGTCCTTTTCATTCGGGATGAGACCTTTCCCTTGACAACCCGCTCAAATCCCCAAGGATTCATCAATTCACATCAAACAGCTTCAATTCTGAACCGTGCGCATCATGACTTCCCTGCTGCGGGGTTGCACTGCTATTCAGACCTCCAAGCCGTCGGACTCGGAAACTGACGCATTGGTCGGCGCCAACCACAGCACCGGTACCTCGACACAGAGCTTACAAGCCAACTTCATGCACCTGCCCACAGAAATTCATCTTCTCATCAGCAAGGAACTCACATATCCCGATGCGCTCTCTCTAAAACACACCAACCGCTATTTCTACAACCTGGTCGACACCGGCGTCCGCCTGAAGGTGGCCTGGCTAATGGAAAGGAGGATGCTGCACCTGGACTGCCCCAATGACCGCAAGTGCAACCTGCGTACCGATCTCGAGTTCTGCAGGGGCAGCGTAACGTAAGTCATCACCCAAACCCCCGGTTCCGTCTTGCCGCTGCCCAGTAATTGTTCCCACAACTATGGCAGTGCAACGACCCTTTTGAATTTCGCTAACATACGAGTAGTCTCCTCATGCAGAGACGTCGGGAGCACATCGAATGTGAGTCCCGGCCAGGCCTTGGCTGCCTAGTTTACGCTACCCCACAGTGCGCCTATCGACGGGACTGGAGGACTGCCGGGAAGCGCTGGATGAGACGGCAGATCACAGTCGAGATCTGGTGGATTGCGCTGGCCGTAGTCCCATTGATCTCAGGTTGGCTTTGGATGGCTGAGCTCGTGAAGTGGGCAGTGGTCTGAGATGCACTGTGATGGGATATGCCGAGGAGAGACTAATGTTCTAGTCAATTTAAAAGGGGTCGAAGTGTTTGGAAGTCATGTTCCTCGGGACTATAAATTGCAACCATCCACTTAGTGCCTTCAAGAGCTGCAAACTGCAGAGGGTTCAAGGCATCCCGTAGCGGTGCCTCACTTCGCTGGTGGGCTAGGAAATCCCCCGCTTCTCCAAGTTAAGTCGACAAAGAGGAATGAGACCTTCCACTGCTCATCAACCTTTCGGAACGACCAGTAATAATAGCCACCTGTGGAGAAAGTCTGACCGATGTCTGTTGCATGAAATCCAGCAGAAGACTGCCAGGTGGATCGGCCGTGTGCCACAGTACTGGACTCGAACTTTATGCTGTGGTTTGAAGATAAGTGCTGAAAGGAAGTGTCAATTCACTGTTCAACATGCCAGAGACAGGCTTCACCCACAGACATCCTGTGAAATGCCGACACTGGCGACAAAAGCCACTCTCCCAGCCCCTTATTGCCCTGACGCTTCCCCCGAGGGAACATCACCTTCGCATCGTTCGTGAAGAAATTGTCCAGGATTCTGTAGGTGCGAGTCTTGATTAAACCTGCATCAACCATGTAGTTGTATTCACTGATTAGATCCTCTATCATCCTCCGGTCGTACAAGTAGGCTTGGCGCTCTTCCGCATTTGCCGGCCCCTTCTCTACGAAGGTCGAGTCTGTGTAATTCATAGGGTGGTCCAGCTCAGCAAGAGCCCTTGTACCCTCTCCTTGGGCTTCCGCAGTGTTGTTGGAGTCAGGCATCCTAAAAAGACTATGGAGCACCGTGGCACGCAGTCAGCGAGATGTTGAGCGTTGACGGGGGAAAAAATGGTTGCTCTGTCTAAGTTCATCTCCGCCCGAGGCGACCCCTCGGTCAGCAATTCATATATCTGCTTCCAAAGTTCTTTTGGCGTGCACGCATGTCCCGTCACACGCGGCACACTGTACGGTTGCAAAAATTCCGTAGCGCTTGTAAGAAGGGCATGGAACTGATTCAATTGCTCATAAAGCAATGTCGAGCCACGTCAGCTCGTGGTCCAACAAGCCATGTTCTATGCGATCCCCAGCGGACCTCCGTATGACTTCACTGTGGCGTCTCATTGCTCGTCACTCGGTTCCACTCCTGATACATATTTTTCAGGTGCACACCAACGAGTATCTAGGTACCGAAGTGTTTGAAAAGTGTTTGGTGTGGAAAAAGACGAAGTGTGCATGTGATGTGAAAATCGAATATCTGTATGCTCCGGTTCCTTCAGTGGTCTAATTTTTAATTGCCGTTCATTCTTGTCACCGCGCAGGCGTCAAACAAATGGGATCACTTTGTGGATGTAGGTATCATATGATCTATATAGGCATGTGAGTGAGTCACAACTGGTGAATATTCCAGCCATCGCGGGTCACCAGCGACGGCGTTCTGCCTTGTTGACCTCAGCGTCAGGCGGGAGCTCTGCCTTTGTCACGTATTCGGAATGAAGCTCCGACCTCAAAGCAACACCAAGTTCGCTGTACAACGGCCTGTTGTGAAGCTCAGCGTAGTAGTCGCGAATCCCACCAAGCTCAGCCTCAGGTCCATAGATCGGTGCGGACTCCAACGGGCCTGTGTTCACATCGCCAACCCAATGGTAAACCAGCCCGTCCTGCTTGGGATCTTTATTTGTCTGAATGGCGGCGGCTTTCTTGCCCTTGCGATACATCCACATTAACAGGATTCCGAGCAGGACGACGCTAACCACGCCAACTCCAATGCCAACGCCAACGGCTGCACCCGTGCTGAGTTTTGTATCGTTTCCAGCATTGCTGCTGGCTGCTGTAGTCGGCGTTGGTGTCGAAGAGGAAGTCGAAGAGCTTGTTGTCGGTGTCGGTGTCGGTGTCGTTGACGTTGACGTCGATGGTGATGACGAAGAAGATGTGGCGCTCGATGATGCCGTGGAAGTCGTCTGGGTCAAGGCCGACATTCAGTGCCCGGCCATGCAAAAGTTTCATTTCGCCCGCTCGGGCGAGGGTACTTTATTTGAAAAATCTCACAATTTGCGGATCCAGGAGCGTGTAAAGAGGCGACTGAGCCTCTCCGTCGTCCGAGCCCGTCGTCCGGACTAAAGAACTATCTGTATTACTACCTATAAAGAACAGCAGATCAGCGCTAGGGTTTCTCCCGCGCAGCAACACACTCCTCTCCCTTAACCTACCGCTGAGCATCACGAAGCTGCCATTCTCGCTCGCTGACTGCTGCTATACCCCGATATCGTGGGAGCTCTGGCTATCGCCTGACCATTCGATCAAGAGGCGCTCTTTGAAATTGATCTCAGACCCGGTAATGTTTGTCGTGACCTGGAGGGCTCCCTCGCACCGGTGGATGTAGAACGAGTGCCAGAGGACAAGGCACCGAATTTCGACAAGCGCTGGCACATCCTGCTCCTCATCTGAATAAATGTACTGCGAAATGGCGAAGCTTTGAGGAAATCGATTACTCCTTGCGCCGGCGGGCGTCTTGCTCGTTTCTACTCATTTTGCAACTCATCCACCTGCCCCTTGCAATTGTGACATAGATCTGCTGCTCAAAAGCCTGTTAGTTCGCTGCGGCCAATGTGAAACCCGGCTGCTGTGGGTATTCACACGCAGGAGGATCACCAAGACGTGGTCTCAGGCGCTTGGGTGGGGCGGTACTAGGGCAGGATTGTACGACAGTACAGTCCTAATAGTTCACAGAAGAATCGGAGGGGTTCACAAGATAAGTACAACTATTTATACCGGTAGTTACTTCTTGTCCACCGTAGGATTGCCCCACTGCAGCTTGTCCTAGTCCACTCTTTACTATCAGAGATTATGACACAAGGAGAGCGCTCCAGCTAGAGCAGGCTAGGCGGCTGATGTGCTGGCTGTACCGTAGATTCTGATCTTCTGGTTAATATTAACTTATAGCTCATGAGTCTAACCTCTGCCGTCCCGAAAGAGCTTAAGCATGTTAAGGAAATCCAGCTTTCGGGTGGGTGTTTGGGGCGGGGGCTGGGGCCAGTACGCCTTGTGAGCATCGCAAATGTGCGTGATTCAAGCGCAGGTTTCGAGTGGGCATATCCTTCCATGTAGCTTCAGAGGGCTGAGTTTGTCTGTGAAACAATCTGTAGTCGTCTTTGCGCATCTATACTTCCAACCTCGACAGAGCAAATTACTCAGAAGACTTTGGCCAATATGACTAAACCAATTGTAATTTGTACCGGTTTTGTACACACAGATTGGAAGCTCTGGGCAAAGGTTTCAAACATTGGTGTCATCAATCCCGCTTTGTTGGAAGAAGAAAAGAAAAGAAAAGAGAGGCGACCAACGGACTGTTATATAGGCGGGACGCTCAGTGGTCTGATGATGGACTTACGGTTCTCAAAGAATTCCAAGGACAAACTGAGAGAGACTTGCTAATAGAAGCAAGGGTGTTTTTTGCTTAGTCTTTACCTCTTAGTTTTCCGATCCTCTCGTTAGAAGTATTGCCATTGTCATGAGTATTCAGCTCTCTAATAATTTCTGCTCTTTGGCAATCTAGATTAGCGGAAGGTCGATTGATACAATCTTAGACAGTAGAAGGACCTTGAGAATCATACCTAGGTAGCATCTTGATAGAAAGTACCGACACGCTAATTACCTACTTACCAAGGTAGCCTGCTTACAAGCAAGTGCTTATCTCGTAGGAGGCGGACGACTCACAAAGTATGGCCCGCACATTAACCCGGCGCCGGTCCCTTGGCAAAAGTGTAGTGAGCTCAGCCCATGGGGTACCTGCATCGTGAGATTGCTTGTTGAAAAAAATGGGCAGGGGTCAGGCCTGACGCCATTGTGTAGACAGGGTTCTCCGCCATCTGGTGGGCCTATTCCCTGCACCCAGCTATGCCGTCGCCCGAATCCATGCACGAAGGCACAACACCTCGGCTGTTCAAAGGCCGGCGCACAACGCCTGGTGTGCGCTATTATGAGGCTTGACGAGGCCCTCAGGGACAAGCAGGCCGCGCCAATTTCTCCGCGCGAGAAATTGGCACTAGCACCCGAGAATGTCTATGACCCCAGGATGGCCGACGCCCACCAATGGCCGACAATACACTCACTGGCAAGCTTGGCGTACGTCCTTGCTTGGAAAGCCATGCCTGCAGCTCGTCGCGTTATCCGCCACGCCTCAATGAAAGCCCGAACCTGTGGAGATCACATCTACGCGCACCAGTTGACGGACAGGCCGCAGCCAGGGTCCTGAGCAAATGCTGAAAGACAAGAGACAATATGATATATAAAGTCCTTTGAGAATGTCAAGTTGAACAACAGACTGAGCTGTCGAGGGCAGCCCTGCTTGTTAAGCGGTCAAACGTCAAATCGCGTGGCAAAATGGTGTTCCTGAAGCAGGCTCTCGCCGCTGTTACCTGCATCACTTCTGCAGTTGCTGTTGATGTCCTCGTTCAATCTTCTGGAGGCAATGTTACCGGGAAGTTTGGACATCCATACGGGTACGGTTTCCTGCATGAGGTGAGTCCCTCAAGCATACGATACGAGCATAGGCTCTCGCTTGACACTGACCCTGACTCGAGGATATCAACAACTCCGGCGATGGCGGTATATACGCCGAGCTCATCCAGAACCGCGCGTTCCAGTACAGCCCTGACTTTCCGGTCTCCACGGCACATTACTTCCCTGTCAATGGCGCAAACTTCAGTATCGAATTTCTCGACACCCCTCTTTCAGAGGCTTTGCCCGCTTCTCTGAGGGTTTCGGCCGGAAGCAACAGCACCGGCTCAATCGGCTTTAAGAACGACGGGTACTGGGGCATCGCTGTCAGCCAGCAAAAGTACACGGGATCCTTCTGGGTTAAGGGCGCCTACAATGGCTCCTTCACTGCATCGCTGCAATCCAACCTGACCGATGAAGTTTTCGGCTCCGTTAAGGTTGCATCCAAATCTGTCGAGGACGAGTGGACAGAACACACATTCGAGATTGTACCCGAGAGTGATGCTCCAAGCAGCAACAATACCTTCTCGGTCACTTTTGACGTGGATTCCGTTCAGGCCGGCGCACTGGACTTCAACCTCATCAGTCTGTTCCCGCCGACATACAAGGACAGAAAGAATGGGTTGAGAGTTGATATCGCACAAGCACTCGCGGACCTGAACCCTGTAAGTCAACATCTCCGATCTTCTTGTTCTGCGCTAACCATTGTAGACTTTCCTGCGTTTCCCCGGTGGCAACATGCTCGAGGGCCTCACAAATGAGACTTACTGGGACTGGAAAGACTCTCTAGGCCCGTTGAAAGACCGTCCTGGTTTCCAAGGCGTGTGGGGATATCAACAGACACACGGACTTGGACTTCTGGAATACCTCGAATGGGCAGAGGATATGGGTCTTCAGATCGGTGAGTTTTGACTGTGCCAGTTGTCATGCATGAGTCAATAGGTGGCTGACATGATCATAGTGCTCGGCGTATGGGCCGGTCTCGCACTCAACGGTGATGTCACGCCTCAACAGGACCTCCAGCCTTTTATCGACGATGCCCTCGACGAGATCGAGTTCGTCCGCGGACCAGCGGACTCCACCTGGGGCGCGCGCCGTGCCGAGCTCGGCCATCCTGAGCCCTTTGAACTCAACTACGTGGAGGTGGGCAACGAGGATTGGCTGGCTGGCTATCCCTCCGGTTGGAACTCATACAAAGAGTACAGATTCCAGATGTTCTTTGATGCCATCAAAGCCTCGTACCCAGAGATCCAGGTCATCTCTTCTGGAGCCACGAGCGACCCAGCGCCAGAGGGCGAGACCACAGGACCAAACCTTACTGAAGGGCTCGATTTCGCCAAGACCCCTGGTGCTATCGGCGACTACCACCCATACCGCGAGCCAGACGAGCTGGTGTTCGAGTTTGACCGCTTTGACAACGACATTGGACACATCGTCGGCGAAGTGGCTGCAACACACGTGAATGGCGCCACGCCTCCCCGCTGGGAAGGTGAGCTGTACAAGTACCCATGGTGGATCGGAGCCGTCGGCGAGGCCATCTCTCTCATCGGTTACGAGCGGAACTCGGACCGGATCCCAGGCACCTTCTACGCCCCCGTGCTCAAGAACGAGAACAGGTTCCAATGGCCCATCACGCTCATCCAGTTCACCGCGGACCCGAAGCAGACGACACGCGCCGTGACTTGGTACTGCTGGAGTCTCTTCGCCCACCACCCCATCAGTGCCACGCTCCCCACTACGAGCAACTCGACCTACGGGCCCCTGTACTGGGGCGCCGGCACGGACGAGGCCAGGAATGGCGCGCTCGTCTGGAAGGGTGCCGTTTACAATACCACAGACGGCGCGGATTTTCCTGTATCCGTACAGTTTGAGGGCGTCGAGGCGGGCACCAAGGCATCGCTGACCGTCCTGACGAACCCCGGAGGAGATCCGTTCGCTTACAATGATCCTCGCACCGGTGTCAATATTGTCAACACAACAACACAGGAGTTGACCTCTGGCCCTGGTGGAGCCTTTGAGTTCAGCCTTCCACAGCTGAGTGTTGCCGTGCTGGACACAGATCTGACTGCTGTGGCGAGTGGCAGTGGCCAGTAGTCACATTGAGTCCCCGCGGACAAGGGCAGGGCGACGTAAATAGACAGACTTCTGGAGTACATAAATACTATTCTCTTAACTCGTGACATACTTGGTGCATCTGTGATCTCTTGGGTGAACAATCCTACTGTATAGTGGCATCAAGCGTCGAACACAACGGTCATTTCGTTTGTCAGCGCAGTCGAACGCAGGAGCTATCAACACTTCAAAAAGCAGTGTTTTCATCACGAACAGAATGGATGCGTAGATTTCGTTCATTTCCACGACAGTAGGCTGCCAGAACTGGTATCCTTCTCGGCTCCTGGATTGATTTGCCTCCCCACAATCCCCTTCCTCACGTGGCTTTGAGGGCATGATGGCCGCATTTGGTCTCTGGATTTCTTACCCGTAGAAATTTGGGCAAGACTGCTAGATGCCCCAAAATGCCCAAAACTTTGGTCATGTCACATCACATCACTGGGATTTCGAGTTTTCTCTCCTGACACAACTTCGAATATTCTGTCTAGAACACAACTTCATGTTGGCCTCAACCGGGGCAGTTCGATGCGCCCAGGTTCAATGTCCCTTTTTTTTCATTAAAGTTGTTCCACTCTCCCTCTTGAGCCTCTGACTTGAATGCCACAAAACGCTCGTGATCCCTCACATGACCAAGAAAAGCGAAGACATACTCCCTAAGCCAAGGACCACCGCCCAAAGTGTGGAGTGTGGTGCTGCCTTTCCGGTCATTGGCGCCCCAGAACTGCTCTTTCGCGTCGCGTCTGTCGAGTCGCTAGGCGGTGTGGCCGTCGCTGTGCAAACGATCGTCTTTGTCGTATCCGCCGGTGGGAACCAGCTGGCGAAAGCGGGCTGGAAGTCGTAGGTGAAGCCCTCGGGCTCACAGACAGTGCCGTAGGCCGTGTCGAGTACCATGCTCCACTGGCCCGAGGCGCATCGCTGGAAGGCTGTGGTCATGCAGTTCCACTCGCCCTCGAGCCCGTAACAAGACGATCCGACTTCTAGTCTGTTTCTGCGGATGGCGAGTGGCGCGATGTTGGCATCGTTCGGACCTCTCAGCTCGAGAAGAGGCAGTCGTGATGAATCGACCGAGGGCGCTTTGTTTGCCCCAGGTAGACCGGAAGCCGCAACCACGATGTTGGCAGGCAGAAGGAGGATGAGAAGGAGCATCGTGGGCGAGATAGAAGTGTTGTACCTGGATGTTTGGGGGGTAAGAGGCGCCCTGGAGGAATCGACGGATGCTAATCCGCTGTTTGGCTGATCGTTAGCAGAAGCTGCACCAAAGCGGTGATGATAGTTTTGTCTGAGTGCGTGTGAATTACCGTAAGTGTAGCTTGGAGCCGTGTCAAAAGCCTGCAGGGAGGTCACAGAAACTTCAATTTGCTGTGTTGCTCAGACCGTGTTAAGAAAGCCATGTACCTGTGACAGTTCAACCTGGATTTGACAAGCTGCTTGGGTGTAAGCCGGCTCTTTTCTAATCTGCTTGACAGGCAGACAAGCTTGCCATTGTGGCATCGAAGGAAAAGTCTTTAGCAACGCACACGGCTCACCTTAACCCTTGTCGATTGCTGTGTCACGAGAAAAAATAAGGGCAAGTATCACCTCGTGCAATCTAGGCACACATAATAGTGTGCTTCCTTGCTTGGACTCTGCTGAGAAATAGGTGGGGTGGCGCAAATTCCATGCCACATTGTATGACAAGGAGTCCAGCTATATTTGTGGAAATCCAGTATTGAACAGCCAAAACTATGTTGATGACCAAGTCGCCGAGTCTTTTACTTCGATGCGTCGTTCTGATTACTAGGACTGCTTTCCTAAGCCCTATGCAAAGCATTGGTTGTCTGGGCCATGTGACTTTACTAAAGTAAAGCAGCACATGCTCTAAAAATTTCCAACGTCGTTGTGGAGCCGCCGTGGCATAATCCACGGGAGGTTGTCCTGGGAGAGGTTGCACAGTGAGCACTGCCCAGGTGGTTTGCCACCTTAATTACTGTGGCCCGACACCCGAGAATTGTAGATAATAACATGCAACAGAATTGTACGTGAGCTCGAATGGAGCAGTGGTCTGAGTATGACAGCCACTATTCCTTGAGACAATAAATGCAACACCTGATTTGACGGGCGATCCGGCCCGCAATGAAGATCCGGGTGCCAGCCGATTGCCTGACATTGATTAAAGTGCCTTGCTCCGGGCCAGGCACATATGTACGGAGCGTTGTCCCCCGAGGAAGGTCCAACTTCATTTTGGTTATAAAAAACAATGCCCACGAGCTGACATCTAGAACCTGGCAAAAGCTGTCTTGGAGCAATTTGCCGAAAGCCTGGTACTTCTATCTGCGTCGTTTGCAGACAGGCACTCAGGACCAATGCTCGTCAAGAGTATCATCTACTATGGGCTGCTGGCTACGGCCATTGCCGCCCCTCAGCCGGACCAAGTCCAACCCCGGGCTCCGACGCCAACGACACTACAGCCAGGACAATATTGGATCCGGGCAGTAGCGTCGCCTAATTTCCACAAATATTTACAAACAGTCCCGGCCAATCAGGCTAGTACCGCCACCCTCAACGACTATACAACTGCGGGGCAGTACAACATTGTTGACGGCCAGCTGGTGGACTACACCGGGACTCTGTACCTAAACGTCGAGAAGCCAGCTGACCTAGCCTCCCCCCCGAGGACATTGGCGACCACGTTTAACACAACCAAGAGCACCTTCGGAACGTTCGCCTTCCAGGGAGACGCCGTCACCTGGTCTGCCCCTGGCTTGCAGAGACAGAATTTGGCTGCCTGGCTAGTGTGCCAGAATCAAGCCTTGTTCATCAATACTGGAGCCTACGCTTACCAGACCCCAGCGGGCTGCGCAGATCAGACTGTAAGTAGGACTTGATGAGCCGCCTCACGCAGCCCCTTGAAAAGTTTTCCAACTGACTGTTCTGATGGTTAGATCCATTATTACAATGGTGCGACTGCAAATAATTGAGGGAAGGAGGCAATATGCTGACAAATACAATCTTGACCGAGCCTTCTTGTGTGCTTCTTTCCGAAGCACCTGATAGTTGCCATAGGTGAAGAATTGATTGCGTTCTCACTGGGTCTTTTTTGATGTGCTTGTTTGTGCCGGGTAACTCTGCATTGTCTCGGGGTATCCAGTGACTGCTCATTGACTTGATTATTTTCCGATCTAAGCTCGCCTCTGGAGCAAGCAATGCTCGCCCCATTTCCTTTGGTACTTTTCCGGAATCCAACCCCAGCTAGGAACCCAAATCATCCTGGGCAAGAGGGCGGTATTTCCGGCGTCCAGGAATGGGATGCACTTTACTACCTCCCAATTCGCTGTGTCAGCGATGTAGTCGGGTTCGTTAGGCGGCAAGCCCAGCCCCTTCTCCATGTTCAAGGGGTAGTGAGTATCCACCAGGAACTTGCATTGCGCGATGTCGGTGTACTTGCTCGGGTCTTCCTTATTCTGGTCGTTCATGCCGCTGGGAAGCACATAGGTACCGCTGAAACCTTCTAATAGACTGCCCCTCTGGAACTCCCCGGGAAGTAGGCCTCGGAACTCGGATTGTACGAACTTAGCCTGCATATCTCTAGGCAGGAAGAACGAAGAGGGAAATCGGTACCACTCCTTTCCGAAGCACACAAAGTCGCCCGGGCCACCAACCAGCTCAGCGTCCCCGCCGCGAGTGCCGGCGCCAAGGGGATCGTAAAGTGACAATGGTGCGCCATATGCCGAGTAAATGCCGACAACTCGCAGGATGTACAGGGATATGACCAGCAAAAACGGTATAACCACGGTGAGTATGAGCCTGATAGATGCTGGAATTTTGCCAATCACTGTGTTCTTGCTGACATGGCCGACAGCAGTAAGGGCAATGTGGGCTGACACTGCTGCGTTCAGGGCCAGGAAAGGGTAGGCAGGGTACATAAAGCGCTCTTCCTTGTGAGGCTGCAGCGTGAAGATGGTGAACCACAGGTAGAATGGCGAGAGGAAGACGATAGCCCGCAATGAGGAAGAGAAGGCGCGACCACTCGGAGCGACGATCTTCTGCAACAGGAAGAGTGGTAATGCGGCCAGAGCCAGAACGAACCAAAGGTTGAAGTTTAGCGCCAGGTTCTTGAAGTAGAACGTCCATGGCTCAGTGCCGTACAGTTCGGGGCCTCCGCCTTTAGAGAAAACGTTGTACTTGACAATGTTCCATGAGACGACGATGCCCCACACCCTGTAGAAGTAGGAGTTGACTAGCGAATCGACAGCCTGCCTCTGTCAGTCTGGTGTTGTTATCTTCTATCAGAGATACTTACAAGGATACCAACTGCAGCGAGGACACCACGTGTGACTCGTCGGACTGCGAGAAGGAACTGATCCAGGTTGCCAAGGGCCGCTACGGCGAGCAGAGCCTCCTCCAGAAGGAACGGGGCAGCGAGGGCCATGGCGAATGGCCAGCCGATGATACCACCAGCCGCGAACCAAGCTATACCTGCGGCGGTTTTGAATCCTCCCGTCCAGTCCATGAAGGCTGCGGCTCCCAACATGCCTGTGTACATGGCGAAGCTTGAGGGCAGGAATGCAGTGCTTGCATGGAAATTTCCCGGACTAAGAACCAAAGCCAAGATGAAAAAGACCCCGATTCGTGGGTGCACAGTGAGGCTGACCACACGGTAGAGCAAAGTCTGGCATAGCGCACAAACCAGTGCGAGGGTGTAGCGGATGAAGTAGAAGCCCCCAAGCTATTCAAACAGCGTCAACATGGATCGCACACACAATCTGTCAGACGGGAGAGCTTCACCTTTGTAGCTTGTGGGAGCAAGTGCCGCACACCGGCGACCACGGCGTGAGGGAGGACATAGAGCCAATCCCGGATGCCGTAGGCAGGCGACCATTCCCATGTCTGCAGGCCGTAACCATGAGTTAGGTAGTGGGTAGGTTCCAAGAAGTTGAAGGTCTCATCACAGTCTTGAATTGGATTGAATAAAGCCGAGACCAAGTTGGCAGCCAGGAATGTGTAAAATGCATAGATAGGTTCTACCGCGAAGAGGCTTGGTTTTCTGGAGGAGCTGTCAGCACCTGCGCCGCACCACACCACACCACTAAGGACACCTGGGCCGACAACCCAATAGAGCCTACATTTTCCGAGCATGTGAAGCGTCAGGATGAACAAACTCCCTTGCCTGGGCGGCCTTGGGAGGCATCTTGTCTAGTGTGTGTGAAATGAGTGATATCACGGGTGAGGTACGACGTGGGGCAGCAGATGGTGGTGAGTGTGGTTGTTAACCTGAACTGTTGAGAGCTTTGTCGTCGGGACGGAAGTGCCTGTCTGTGGGTACCTGTCCCGGTCACCCAACGGCCACCGCATTAACCCAGCAGACGTCACCTCACATCCCAGTGATTTCCATCCCACCTTGTCTTATCGATAACGACCTAGAAAAAAGATAACCGAAAAGTTCGAGATTGGACTTTGTTTTTTTCTTCTTCCTTTAACTTTTGCACACTCAGCTGTCGATCTTGGTTGCGTTCTCGATTCCAGCATTTTCTACGTCTTGTTTTGTGAATTGGATACAAGATCTTATGACATTGTCATTAAGCCACAAGCGCAAAGTCTACAGCTTTTGAATACTGTTATTCAACATCAAGACCCGAAAGCCTTCCTACAACACAACTGTGAGGAAGGGTTCTCGACCCCTCGCTGCCATCTTCGATAGGTTTAACACCACCATGGATCAGACATTCAATATACCAGGCCTCGGCGAGCTACAGACAGAAAAGGCGGCGGCGGCGCCCCATATCGATTCCGACAAGCTAAGCGGCACCGCAAATTCCCAGGCAAGCACTGGTACAGCAATGGCCGACGGCCTCTGGCCGGGCGCGCAAGAGCAAGAGCAGATTGCCCAAAAAACAGACAATGCCATGGACGGATTGATCACACAAGAAGAGGAACAAAGCTCTCAAAAGGCGGACACTGTCATGGGGGGCTCCGAGTCAACAACGCTCGAATTGAACAGTGGCCAACAAGAGACTGGCGCGACGGCGCAACAGGACGAGAAAATGGAAGATCACGACTTCGTCAAGTCAGAATTTGTGGCAGGTCAAAAGGAAATGACAGCCGTTCCAGAGACAAAGGAAGAGCCTGCGAATACTTCTGCCGAGGAGCCTCAGGCCCAATCGGCGAAAAAGGAAGCCGAGTCGGCACCTGAGTCACCCAGTGTCACGCATGCACTCGAGGCTGCGCTTGACGGTCTTCTCGGCCCAGTGTCCAAAATCGAGGAGCAAAAAGATGAACTGAAGCCCGCTCCCGAGGCCCACGTCAATGGCCAAGCTGACTCGACAGAGACAGCGCCAGGCGAGGGCGACGCGAATCCCGAGTGGGAAGTTGACTCCTCACCCTATGAGTCCTCAAGCTCCGACAGCAGCTCTGACGATGACGACGACGATGACTCAGACGTGGATGAGTCCAAACTACTCGGTGTCGAGGAGACGGCACGGTTGTTGATGGAGGCAGACGGTGGGAGCGATGATGAGATGGACGGTACAAGGGCTGCGAAGCAGGCTGCCGGAGTGCGCACTAAGAATGAGCTCCCCGACGAGCCTGAGCCAACACCCCAAATCAATCTCAGCCCAGAAGATACCATCGAGCCTCTTGGTATTGTACAGCATATCGTTGAAGGCACCCAAGCTGTCATCGAGGCGCTTCAAGTGGGGGCTGCTGTCACAGTTTTGGATCGCGGCTCTGTCCTGTGTAAAGAGGATCGCACCGTCCTGGGAATTATCCATGACACCATTGCAACCGTGCACAAACCTATGTACATTCTCAGGTTTCGATCAGAGGAGGAAGCGAAGGCGGCTGGCTTGGAGCGAGGCACCCAAGTCTGGTATTCCAAGTCGCATGCAAACTTTGTTTTCCCCTCGCAGCTCAGACGGGAGAAGGGGTCTGACGCCAGCAATCTGCACGATGAAGAAGTCGGCCCCGACGAGATGGAGTATTCAGACGACGAGCAAGAGCAAGCTCACAAGAGAGAGAAGAAGAACCGCAAGCGTGGCGGCAAGGGCAAGCTGAGCAAAGGCGATGACCATGGCTCGCAGCCACCTTCTACCATGGGTGATTCGAATCTTAACTACGGTGAGGACGACGACGGCACATATCACAAGCTGCCCCGTCCTTCGAATTTCGGCATGGGGCTCCCCCCTCCGCCGCCCCCTGGTGTGTCGGCTTTCCCGGCCATGAACGGCGGCCATAGGGGCGGTCAGAGCGGCGGGCGGCGTGGGGATTCGAGAGGTCGTGGTCGAGGAAGGGGCTTCCAAGGGCGAGGCCGAGGTGGCGGCCAAGGACACAATGGCCGTCCACAGCATCCAACCCAACCGCAACCCCAAAACCCTCACCAACCGCCACCTCCCTTCTCCGTGATTCCACCACCTGCACCAGGCCAGTGGCCGTTTCCAATACCATCGCTGCCCCAGTTTGGAGGAGCGCCTGGATCTTCTACTAATCCCGCCACCCCAGCTCCTAATTATCCGATGCCGAGCTGGAGTCCAGCCCAGAGCAATCCATTCCCCTTCCCTCCCGTCCCACCGCCAAACTGGTCAGCACCGCAGCAGCAACGGCCTCAGCAGCAAGCAAGTTACATGCCACCAGCTGGAGGGTACAGCGTGCCTGGGCAGTATCCGCCCAATAATGGCCCGACCCCTCCCGCTCCGGCGCAAAATTACCAGTATCCCAACTACTACGGCGGACAGGCTCAGAACAATCAACAGCAGCGCTGGGGATAGAATGCCCAGCAGTTGAAGCAGATGAGACTCTTGCTCGCCGCATACAATGTCCTGAAGGAAGCTCAGTCTGCCGGCCAATGCCCTGACCCTGACAAAGACGTGGACCTGGACCCAAACGACCCAGGATCCCAGGAGAGACCGGGATAGTCAAGTTCTTCCTATAGAAGACAATGACTACAACCAGGGGAGGTCTCTTCGCGTATCAAGGAATGCATTTGCCTGGCGTTAGAGTTGGGAAGAAGTTTATCACAGATACCTGGATAGTAATGGCTGAGGCTATGGAGCCCTCCTCGATACCATTCAAACAATCAGTCCCATGTCCCTTACGCAGCTTGAAAAAGTAGATTGTGACAATAAGTGAAAGAAATGAGGCCCGCCGGCGAGAAAAGGTTACCTCAGTTGTGAAACATAGCTTCGACGCTCTGACCACGAGATTTCCAAGACATGAACGCCGGAAGCTACTGTACCACAGTATAGGAAGCGCCACGAAGGGGACTGCTAGCGGTAGCTCGACGCGCTGGGCTTGTGACACGGCTCTCCCGGGGGACCCGCGCTGTCACGCTGGCCGGGCCCCCTCCCCACCCCACCATTGTTATTGTGGTGCTCATAGATTTCACGCAGCGAGTTGTAACTACCTGCATACTAGACCAGGGTACCGACGCCGTGCCCCACAGTCAGTGCGGTGAAAAAATCCCCGTGTGGGCCGTGGCAATCGAGATAAAGATTGCTTCATTTGCGGTGCGGGCAAGCGGCTCGTCACTTGGAATCAAAACGGGCTCATCTGCATGAGCGCGATGGCGTTGTCATCAGCTGGCGGGGAAGGGAGATTTCCGCGCAAGCTGGGCGGGACGGAGCCCACACGCACTTGTGATGTTGGTGGCTTTGGCCGATCTCACCACCAGGTAGGCTGGCCGGGCTGCCGGGGCGGCGATGGCGAGACTATTTGCTGATGAGGATCGTCGGGCCCCAAGGCTGGCTAAGGCTGCTGCTGCTCGTGGGGTCTACTCTGGTCTACACTATCTGCAGCCAGCAGCCAGGCAGGACTGAGACAAAAGAGGATGGATCGACAGGCGGATAGCCGAGACAATGGCGAGCAGACCGGGGAATGGAAACTGGAAGCCGGATGAGGCTGAAGCTGGTTCGAGATTGTTCGTCAGGGCCGCCAGCCCCCCCCCCCCCCAAAAAAAAGGCCCAGACGCAGTGGAAACAAGAGCATTGCTGTCATCATCGAGCAAAATTATTCCACTACGCAGAGAGTTCGGATACGACAGCAGCAGCAAAAAGAGGCATTTTCCGAAGTCAATTCAGGCAGTCCTTGGACAGTTGTCGCACCAAGATTGCGAGGGTGTGATTGTCGTCCTTTAAAAGGAATCCACTCGGGAGATCACTGTTAAAGTTTCACCAACGGACAAAACAACCAGGTGCCAGCCAGCAAGAGGCAGCAGAAGAAGAAACGGCCAGAGACCAGACGAACAGGCCAAGAGCGAGGGCACAGGGAGCCGGCCTGTAGCGTCCAAAAATTACCCCAGCCTGCCAATCAAAGCGGGAGGCAGGATGCGGCCCCTGCTGGAAACAAATTTCGCTTCGGGCAGGTGCGTGACGGGGGTGAGTGACTCCAGCCAATGAGTACCGAGGCGTACCTGGGAAAGTGGAGATGGACTGCGAGGACATGGGGAGGATTGGAAGGAGCTTGGCGCGTACGGTAACAAAGGCCCCGAGTCCTGGCACCTGGGTTCTGCTCTCTCGCCCTCGCCCTCGCCCCGACTGATGGTTCTCGAGGCTCGGGGGTCCCTTGAAGAGGTCTCGTCATCTTGGTCTGTTCACCTGATCGCCAATGGAGGCCGCAGATGCCCGCCCTCGTGGCCTGTTGACTATCAATGCTGACAATGACGCCTCCTGGGAGGAGCTTTGGGGAAGCTTTCAGGGCCTGCAAGGATGGAGGGTCACAAAGGAAAGGAGTAAAGAGCAAGGCGTATCTCGGGAGTTTGGTAGGCCACCGCGACTGCATCGTTTTTTCGGTCCGGGAAACAACAACCCCCCCCCCCTGGGCTAAAATCGCACGTTCTCTTTGCAACACCACACCAATGTGTAACTCGACACGTGCCGTGCCCCCGCGGGCGACGCTGTCAGCAAGCTGCATCCTGGACTGCGTGTGGTAGGTTATCTGTTGCCTGGGAAGCTACCTAGGTATTCTTTTGAGACCCCAGCCCGCTCAAGTCCCCCGAGAATTCTTGCTTACTCGCCAGGCTTGCTTGCGCGTGTGCTCCGTAGTCCCCAACCTTGTTCGGCCCACACCTCCTCCCGAGGGGGCCACCCCATCCATCCAACAGGCCCCAGCCCAGCCCAGCTCCGGCCCAACCAGAGCCTGCAGGTGCGGCTGCAGCTGCAGGTGTACATGGCTTGCCCATGCCACATACCCATGCCCATGCTCACCTCACCAACACTCATACTAAGTACGCACGCTACGGCGCACAGCCTCTTTCTGCCCTTCACTCCTTCCTTCCTCCTGTCTCTCTTTTTAGACCTCCTCTGCAGGTCGACCACTCCTTCTCAGCGGCACCTCACCCTTTGCACCCCACCGTCGCAAGCTGGCGAGAGGAAGACTTGACTGTCTTCGTTCCTTCATTTGGCATACCTCCCATTACATGCAGAGGCTGGTTCGAACTTAGCCAGTCCTTTGCGGACCCCAAGCTCAGACTGCTTGTCATTCTTTTCTGTTTGCCATCTAAGTCGATAATCATAATCCTGCCGCCTGGACTCGGATTTCGTCACCCACCTGTGACCGTCCATACCTGTGCGAGATAATTCCACCGCCCATTCCTCGGCCCAAGTTCCACACGACGCCTCAGTCAACAAACAGTCTTTACTTTCTGGATCAGAGGCGAGCAGATCACCAACGCTTAATGTGCCACGGCAGACGGGTGTAGTCATTCGATATTGATGAGATAGGTCTCATTGCGCGGCATCGTTGCGCTTGCTTTCGATTTCGTGAGGAGGGCGGATCCGCGAACGACTAGTCGACATGTCGGTCAAACGAAGTCATGTTCACCGACGAGGACTCATTGATGTGGTGGACGCCGACCTTGGTTCTGAGTTGAATCAGGACAAAGCTATTGGCAATGATGAGGGCGCCCCGCCGACCCTTCGCAAGCAGAGGCGGGTAGTGACAGTTTACGAGACGCAAACTCCAGATGGCTGGGACGGCCTTGGCTTTTTGACAACTCTTGAACGTGCGACCATCACCCAAGTTGTGCAGCAGACAGTAACGGCAACTGAGGGAGATGAGCCAACTCCCACTCCGGCTGAGGACTCGCCGAGGGTTTCTATGGGCGCCCCTGCTGTCAAGGGCACTCCCACGAGCAGCAGTATTGCCAGCAGCAGCAGCATCAGCCGAGCCGCCGACGATGACGATACATCGTCACTTCCCACGGCTATCATGGCCTCCACGGCGGCATCCGAGAGTGCTGCAGGTCCACTAGCATTGGCCACCGAAGCCTCAAGCTCCTCCAGCACCTCCAAGTCGCCAACGGCTGCGGGATCCACAGCTGCCTCGGAAGCATCAGCAACTCAGTCGGCCGAGTCTGGCACAGGTTCAGGCTCAAGCAACGCGGCGGCCAAGGCGGGCATTGCGATCGGCGTCCTGGCTGGTATCTTTGTTATTCTTGGTCTGGTGTATTTCATCGTCGCCAAGCGGAAGAGGCAGATGCGAGAGGAACAACGTCTGGCCGACGACGAGAAGCTCAATGGTCCATTCGGGGACCATGCTCGTGCCCCCCCTACCCCAGCGAAACCTCCGCGCCTCAGTCTTCGGCCGATGACCCAGTTGTTCATAGCCCCGAGCACCGCGGAGAAGCGAGCCAGCAAGGTTCCTCAACAAAACATCGCGATGGTCGCCAGCCCAACCATGAAGCGGGCCCCAGGCTCCAGCGCTTGGGAACGGCCCATGACCAGTGACAGCCAGGATGCGCACAACCCGTTCGGAAACCACGCTGAGACTATCCCGGAAGAGCCTGCCACGCCAAGGAACCCTGCCAGCCCCATGACGCCCATCAGCGAGGTCAGCATGATAGCCTCGCCCACGTTGGCGCCTGGCCTCGCCCCTGCTCCCAGAGCTTCTGCTATCACGACCGATTCTGCGGTTCTTGCTCCGATTGTTACGCACTCCCCGCCACTCTCTCCGCACCCTCCACAGCAAGGCGCTCCCGCCAATGGCGCTCCTGCGCCGTTGCAGATGAACCCTGCTGGCCCTGTCGCCCCAGCCCCTGCTACGTCTGAAGCTACTGCTGCAACAACGGCCGCGGCAGCAGCTGGAGCAGCCGGAGCGGCTGCCGG
This sequence comes from Diaporthe citriasiana, assembly GCA_014872975.1. NCBI lineage: Eukaryota > Fungi > Ascomycota > Sordariomycetes > Diaporthales > Diaporthaceae > Diaporthe > Diaporthe citriasiana. The sequence goes on along the minus strand of JADAZS010000259.1, from coordinate 35,776 downwards.
TGCCACGGCGGCGTCTGGCCTGCAACGCAAGGAGTCTGTACGGAAAGACAATGTTCCCGCGCCGCTCGACCTGACTGTACCCCCGAAGCTCGGACCCGTGCCACCTAGCCCGGCCGGCACCGAATTCAGCGTCCATGAGGTAGAGTCTGGCCAGGCTTCAGAACCATCGGCTGGTGCTGCCGCGATTGCTGCTGCGGGTGGACCCGCGGACTCGTCGGTCCACCGCGTGCAGCTCGATTTCAAGCCCACCATGGATGATGAGATGGAACTGCACGTCGGCCAGGTCGTGAGACTGCTTCACGAGTACGACGACGGATGGGTAAGTGAAGCTGTGCATACAATATATGATCATAACTAACGAGTAATAGGCACTCTGCATTCGCCTTGACCGATCACAGCAAGGAGTTGTCCCCCGAACTTGTCTGTCTACCCGTCCTGTCAAGCCCAGACCACCTCAGCAAGCCGGCCCCCGAGGGCCACCAGTCAAGCCTCAGGGACGACCCCGGGGTCCTTCTGTAAGCAGCCAGCGTGGTCCCGGTCCGAATCAACACCCCGGCAACCGACCTATGGGCCCTCCCGGCGGTCAACCACACCCACTCGCACCTGGAGCTCGGGGGCCTGGGCCAATGCGCCCAGTGGGTCCTCCGATGGGCCCACAGAGCCGCCCGGGCCCTCCCCGCCCCACGGGACCACAGATGGGACCAGGACCACGACCCCAGTCACCAGCAGGGCAACGACCTCAGTCACCGGCACAGCGACCTCAATCTCCAAGCCGACAAGGCCCACCCAGGTCACAATCCCCCAATGGCACGAGCAGGAGACCAAGTCCTCCTGGGCCCTCTGGTATGCAACAAGAGTACCGACCAAGCTTTGATGATCCGACACAGGGTCCTCCCCAAAGTACCCCTCAAGGTCCTCCCCAAGGAGCGGTCACAAGAAAGCCAGTGCCTGGTCAGGCTTACTGAGCTAGTTGCACAATCTGCGCACCGGCAAGAAAGGAAGTCTTTGGACCACCTGGTGGGCAAGATACCAGGTGCAGGCGTTATTTATGAGTTTCGGAGGCGATAGGCATTACCCACCCCCATTTTGGTCACGACTAAAAGACTGGCGCTACGAGATGAAATCTTTGAACGACATTCATTTCTTTTCTTCTTCTATTCCCTTTTCTAAATTTCCAGAGCCGGTCCCTTTTCAACCCCCACGACCTTTTGTACAACCTCTTCGCAGATTTACAACCTGCCGACAACACATTAGCCAACATCAGGGAGGGGAGATGGATATGCACACAGAGTCGAGCAAGCCATCCAGGCATGCAGTGGACATGCTGTTAATTTCTTGGTGGTAATTTCTTATTACTTATTCCGAACAGGCCCCGCCCGGTGTCCGTCTTGCAGCAAGATTGGATGCCCGGCTCTAGCCTCGAAGCAATACCATTTGCGTGAAATTTTGGTCACATCTGTCTTCCCACCTGCTTTTGAAGTGTGACGACCGCGATATAAACACCAGAACTGTTTTTGCACGTGCACCGCGCTTTCTCCACTGTCTGAGATGCTGGGTGATGCCGTTCTACTTAATCATCGTTACCAGATGGCGGGAGGCTGTCACCCACTCCAGCCTCCTTGAGCCTCTCTTCTCCGACGAACAAGGGCTTGCAATCCTGCAAGCAAAATAGCATCCGCGCCCACTCCGTGTCGCTTGGGTTCTTCCATGCGTGCATCGTGGCTCGTTGAACCATTATATCACCCTTGTTCATGAGGTGTTCCTCGCCGCTATCAAAGATCGCCACAACATTGCCCTCCATGACAATGCCGTAGTCAAGACTCTGCGTGCGGTGCATCATGCACTACAGGTGAGTGAAGTCAGTGAGGGAGCGGTTTTGGGACATTGAAGCAATACCAAACACTTCTTTCCCTGTGACATTGGTTGAAAGGGGGAAGGCTCTGGAGCCTCTGGCGGAATGTGGTCTAGACGTACCGTATACCCGGGAGAGAATTCGACATATCTCAATACGGTGCCACCCTTGAGCGCCAGGCCCGTTGCCTCGGGGCCTTTGGCTACGCGGGACTCGTGGAGCTTGATATCGGCCTCATCGTTGAGGTCGGGTGGGAACTGTGTCGTGTATAACACCGACATGAGCAGCTTATCATCATCGTACCGGACCCACTGGCGTGTGGTGTGTCAGTCAGTTGAGACGGCGTAAGCGGCGGGGAGAAAGACAGATTGATGAGGGGCAGGGCGCCTTTGGACATCCGTCTGTGAATACAATATAGAATTATTATAAAAATACCTTGACCGGAGTGGTAGACTTGACTACGGCCTTGCCCTCTTTGTTGTGGGTTGTAACTTGCACATGCACACCTGGATTCGAGGAGAGCTGATTCTCCGTGGGCGGGCGCGCCGAGGATGAGGATGCCATGGTGATATGAGGTTTGGGCCTATGTTCACAGGATCGATCCAAAGGATGGGTTAGTCCAGCGGATAAAATGAGTCTGTTGTACCTTGATATATCAGTCAAGAGCAACAGGGTGGGGTATGGCGCCTGAGCCGACCTTGTCTGAGCATCTGCGAGGTGACAAATGGGCACATGAGCGCGAGTGGACGTCCAGATCGAATAAGGTATGGCCGTCCTGCAAACGTCTGGTAGTTCGTTCTACCGGACTCCGAAGCGGGCCCGGGTTACACAAGAGACGCCCTACCTACTGGCGTCAAGCCCCTCCCTGAATGTAGCCATGTTCATGTTACACATGATTGCTTCTCTGCGCTTCGCGCTGTTGTTAACATAGTGCAGCTAGCAAGCCCTGATGAGAAAAGATAGTCCAGGACCAGTTTGCCTGACCGCCCCCCCCCCCCTTCTGGGCGCTGTAGCCAGCTATCTTGGGGAACTCCGGCAAACATGGAGCCTGGATTTGTTGGGGGCTTGCTCTACGCTCAGATGCAACACTGGTTCACCAATGGAGCCTCATACATTTGTTGATCTGTCATGGCACCAAAAAAAAGGGCGTTACACCCACGGCACAAGAGGGCGGCCGAAATCCCCGAGATTCGATGGCAGACTTAAGCTCTTGCTTTCTGTTTTCGGTGAATCTACTTGGCTGGTCACGTCCAAAGTTGTCTTGATAGCAATAGCAATAGTGCACTAGGAAGCCGGGTGTGCCGGCGATGGCCGAGGGCAAGCCCGATTGGAAACCCGACCATGATGAGTGGGTACCGGAGCCGAGTCCCCGCTCGACAAGGACAACGGCGGCCGCCGGCAGCGTTCACCCGGAAAGCAGCCGGTATCGACTTCGCCGCGTCTCTCCTCTGGGAGAAAACTACCCGATGAATGCGCAACATGCCAACTAACCCATCACCCGCACGAAGTCAAGCTCATTGTGTTGACTCCTGAGGAGCTTCGCACTAAGAAGCTGGGCTCGCACAACCTCCAAGCCGCCGTCGAGGCGCTCCACCAGGACGGCCTTGTTGTGCTCAAGAACGCCGTCGATGTCGAACACCTGGACAAGCTAGAAGCACGAATGGTACCGGAAGCCAAGGATTTATACTCAAGACCCAGCACGCACCGCAATTTTGGGCAGAACACAGGCAACATCCAACAGGAGCCGGTTCTCTCGGATGGTTACGTCTTTCAAGACGTAATTGCCAATCCGTGGGCTACCGAAGTCATACAGTGCATGCTTGGCCCCCACCCAACACTGCGTTTCTACAGCGCCAACACGGCGTTCAAGGCCACAGGTCGGCAGCCACCACACATCGACGTGGATTTTGACTTTCCCAAGATCCCCTTCGGATATTGCGTTAAAATCTACCTCATGGACGTCACCCCGGAGAACGGCTCAACCGAAGTCTGGCTGGGGTCGCACGCGGACACGGACGTCAAGGTGCACACGACCATGACTTCTCGCTTCTTCCCTAAGTCAGCGAGAAAGAGAGGAGTGAGCTACTGGGCAAATGGAAGGGTTTTCCAGTGGGATTTAACATTGAGACCAGTGCATGGGGCATTCAGAGTCCTATCACTATCCTCTCGCATTGGGGCTTCGGGTTGAAACTTTACAGCCCAACGGCCATGTATGTTGAGGTGACCGTCTTGTCCTCGTACAGTAGTCAACGCACACAAGAATACTTAAGATTGAATTGATTCTACTATTTCAAGCCATGTGAGCAAAATTGCTTTCAAAAATGTGCTCGAGCTTGTGACACATGGTCGAGTAGGTCGGTTGCCTGTGAAGGGAAAAGACCTACGCCACAATAACTGGCAGAATCCACGCCACGAAAGCAGTGCCGAGAGCCTTGGAACTGGATCGCTCTTCCTCCTCGTATTGATCCTATGATCGACCTCCGCACTACCACGAGAGGCCAGTGACAACCAATAAGTTTACGACCGGGACGATGACGTTGATGGGCATGGTCAGCATATCAATGCATCCAAGGGGACCCTCTGTGTAGCGGCGAATGCGTCGCGTTCGGTCAGCCAGCCCGGCCATCTCTGCGGTATCTACCACCATGGTCCACAAGGCCTGGAATGGACGTGTCTTTTATCAGCAACCTTGGCCTTGTCTCGTCAGACCAGTAAAGATGAGACAGCACACCGCAACGAAGGCGCCGATCATTGCCCTGCCATTTCCATATTTGACTGAGGTATGCGCCGCTGTGATGAGCGTAGCGATGCTGAGTGCGAGTGAAAAGACATGGAGAACCAGCTTAATCACGGCGAACCGCGTTGGCAATCTCGAGCGTGGCATATTGCTGTGGGACGATTGGAGGTGACTCGAAAGGGCAAAAGGTGGTCATGCCTTCCGCAACAAATTTGGTGATGTCGCTATTCCGGCCATTCAAAGCAAGAAGAGGTATGATCGAGACCGCATAAATGTTTGGATGAGTGAGTGTATGGGCGCCTAGGCGGTGTCGCGCGCGAAAGTGAGTTTGTCTCTACTTATAGCATATCTGAAGGTGTCGTAGACTCGGCTAGACCCGCCTTCTATGTCGCCAACTTTTGATATCCGGGCTCTGACTATCGGCCGAGGCGGGAGAAAACAATTCCAGCCCTAAAGTACATTGTTCTGGCGACGCTTGTTTTTTTTTTTTTTTTAAATTGCAATTGATCAGGGCATTTTGTTTCAAGAGCCTTAATTTGCCCAGATCCTTGGCTTTAGCCTCTTAAGACGCTTCCAATGTTCTGCACACGTGGCCGCTTCAAGAATTGGCCAAGGTTTTAGCCTTATAGCATCATCCACAATCGAAAGCTCGTCCTTTCTCATCGATCTATGAATTGTGCTCGTGATAGCGCGAGGGAACACCCCAGAACACTGTCAGGCAACTCAGAGGTACGTTGTTCACCCGCTTTGAGAAGGACGGATCTAAATGTGGTATTTGAATGACCAGTTGCATTTGGTATTTCTGCCGCTGCTCTGTGGTTAATTTCATTTTCAGCCGCTGGGTGTCTCTTGCAGACGGTATACTGGTCCTTCTGTCTTTCAAGTTCAAGTACGCGTCAACTGACTGAATTAAGCATCCAAAGAAGCGCTTAACGATTCTGCCAGTGGAAACCAGGTCATGTTGGTTCATCGAATTGACCACGTCGCTGGTCATGAGACTAGCTGTCGACGCGCGATATTAGAACGCATTATCGGAAAGGGCTCGATCGCGAGTGGCCAACTTTAGAAACACGCCGATATCTCTGACAATTATTTGCGGCTTCAATTGTAATTAGTTGGATAGCAAGGCGGTAATAAACCCGCGAGATCACATGCAGTGCGTGAATCTCAGCGACGCCAACCCGTTGGCGGCAGTTCAAAAGATTGAGAATGAGATGGCTTCTTACAGTCACTAATCTCATTCCTATGACAATTTCTTCCACGGGACAGACATTTCTCAGCGGGTCAATATTATATATATATATATATATATTCCAAGAAGGTTCTTCCGTTGTCGACTTGAGCGCGTCGCAAAAGCCCATTGCAGTATGCGGCGTGTGGAGCAATACCAAGCCCGGGAACCTTCAATGTCACGAGCTTGTAAGTGAGCTCTCGAATTCTTCAGTTAACTGACGACGAGATTCAGGATACGTGGAACGTTGTGTGGCACTGAAGTTAATTACAAGCTATTATTTGGTAGACTTGAGTAACCACAGACGCAAATTCCAGAAACCGGTCCAGGTTGTCATATATCGACTCATTTCTGGCGAAACATGACCCCTACTTTACCCAGTTCATAATGATTGCGCACAGAACATCAAGCGCCTCCGATAGATATTACGACCTGTCTCTCGCAATTATCTACCATTAACTCCGATGTCGATGTAACCGCGGCTTCTCCAGTCCAGAGAATATGTGCAATACCACGCCCAAGGCCGCATCTAGGAGATGGTGATGTTGGAGCTGAGGACGTCGAATTTGACGGTACCGGATCTTCCGCTGAGGTTGGGGACCGCAGCACGGAGGACGTAGTCGCCGGCGAAACCCTCGGGGATGGCAACATCCACGTCGAATGTGTACGGGTACTCAAGACCCTCTTTCCCGCTGTTAAAAAGGCACAAGAAGGTCAGTTGAGGCGTGGCCACCCATCACAGCGTGTTGACTGCAGAGACCTGGAGCAGGTGCGGCGAATACTTACGTCAAAGGTGTGTACCCGACCTGGGTTCCGACGGTGTTTGGATAGGCCGTGAGCTCGGGCGTCGAAAGACCCCAGACGACACCGAAGTCGACATAGTTCTGCTGGTTGATGGCAGTCTGCAGGGTCGCGGTGATGTTGCTGCCGGCGGCGGCCTCGGCTGGGGCCGTGAGATTGGTGATCCAGCCCATCGCAGGGGCAGCGGCCAGGGTGGCGACGGCGAGGGACTTGATGGAGACCATGTTGGATGTTTTTTGTGGACTTGAACGAGTGTCTGGTCGGTGAGAACGAGGTCCAATCTGGTATTGACGAGGTGTTGGATGCTGTTGGACTAGTAGAGGAGTGACAGTGGGGAGGTGGTAGAGGAGGTTGGTCCGGTGATGCTATATATACTTAGCACCTTGGTCGTAAGTTGCCCCCAACCTTAACCACGAAGCATGGTAAGGTAGTAAACCGTAATTGCCAAGGCGGAAGCCACATTACCCTAGGGAGGTGTCCACCTGCGATGGCACTGCCTCCACAAACACGAGAACCCTATTGTGTAGAAGGGCGGGCAGGTGCAGCGACTGCCGATCCCTATGATGCTATTTCCAGGACTTCTAGAAACTGCGGGTCATGGGGCCCCGATTGCAGCTCGCTGATGGGATGAACTCGCTGTCCGGCTCTCCACTTTGGCTTTAATGGACCTGTGACGAATAAGGGAGGCTGGCTGCCCCTTTCCAAACTCTAAATACTCCCGCAGAACAATGCAAAATGGCCCGACCGCATCAAAGCTGCAGGTGTGTACGATGAACAGAAAGCACATTGAAACATTTGAATGCACCCGAGACCATCCACAGGGCTGATGTTAACTGCAGGCGAAGCTGGAGGTCCCGGCCATGATCGCTTGGTCGCAGATCTTGGCTTAGCTGGGGCTGCCTGGGGCTCTCCATCAACGCACGTCACGTCATATGGGCAGACAACATCATCATACGGCTTGTTCGGACAGCCAGTACCAAAATCTCCTTTGTCCCTGTGGAAGAGAGCTGCGGTGAGAGCTACTTGATGTGGACAGCGCTAGCAGTGTACACGCGACGGCCAAGTACTTTCGGCAGACCCGTGCCGACCCTATAGAGCACGAGGAGGTGCAGTGATGTATGAAATCTCAAGTGCTACGGACAGATCCTGAGTCCCCGTTACTGCTACTTTGGAACGATGGCCGTCAGCTGGGCAGACCATTGTTAGCTCTCGGTATGGCACTGAGGGCTGATTCAGGACCAAGATCAACGGCCGGGGATGCTCGTATACAACTTGTTCCACGTACATGCATCCCAGTCCTGCAGCACACACACATGTGATGTCACGGTATCTTGACAGCGGCCGATCCCGAGCCACAGCTCGGCCACTATCCTTGGAGAACACTCTATTTACATAGTAGAATAACATGTATTTGCCCTTCATTTTAGCATGCTCACCTCCTTTTGAAAGCGAAAATCATCAGGGGTTTCCACGGCTCTAACCGCGGAACAGACCCACGGCTGCCCCTGAAGTCAGGGGTCTCTCGGCCGATACAATCAGCACCCGAATAACCGACAGAAGCTAGGTCTATGGCCTCCCAAGAAAGCGGTGAGCCATCACGATCCAGGGATGGAGAGCGCACCATTGCTTTCCCAAGTTGGCTGTTTACACCAGCAGGCTCCGGCGGACTTGTCTCGAGTCTCTATTTTCACTTCGCCTTCTGCCGTGACCCATTGTATTGGTTCGTTCTCTCAGACCAATCATCTTACCAGCAGGGCCAGCGGTCAGGCTGTGTTCCCTTGGATTGCCTAGACGAGGTCAGCCATTCTGTCTTGATACTGACAATGCTCATTGGAAATGATGGGACCGGCACAGCTGGCTTCACAAGGGGCGAGGTAAAGTGCATTCTGTGAGGCACTCTTGGCATAATACGGCTGACTTGAATACTTTGTGTTTCCTGCCGGATCCAGTTGCTCTCAAGAAATTGATCCCCCTCATCCTGTGTAAGCGTTTCCGTCTCTGACCTATCCAAATACCTGAAAGAGTAACAGTCGTCAATTCTGAGGTCCATGATAAAAGTTGATGCCATTTTTGGGTCTCTGCTTCCGCTGTGATGCTGGATCATTTGGAACTGGACAATGAAAACTGATATTGTATAAAGATAGAGACTATTATCACTTTTCCCTGTCCTACAACCAGATGGATCTCATGAACTCCAAATCTAAGCTTTTGTGAAGTCTTTGGATTGCAGCTTTTGATAGCACACACATCTCATGCTTACATATGGCCATGAGAACAAATCAATTGCACTCACAAAACAAGGACACAGCTTAAGGACATGCATAAGCCAGCAGTGGGATGAAGGACACTTAACAAAGCTGGGCAAAGGATTTTCCTCTTCAACACTTTCTCAGCCTCAGCGCTTGTGAAGCTCTTTCAGAGGTATGATATATCACCAGTGTTTATGCGATCTGTTGTGTTACACCTAATTCCTCCATATTGGAGCAAGCAGAAGATATCAAGCACGTGTATGAGTATGTTCTGCCACATGTGCATGATAAATGTGATTCGCATACCACTGATAATGAAATCTCCCATAATTCATTGAGACTCACATCTCTGATTTGCCTGAGAGTATCTTATCATTCCTTTGCATTGCCATGGTACATATGTCTACGATGCTATCATCTTCAGAGAGCCACCAGGGCCACTGCCAAAGCAATTCTGGGGTACTCGTCTCCAGACAGATTGTATACTCGCCAGAAGTAAGGCGATGATTTCTATTCCATTTTTTTCTGTCAGAATTCGCCTCTACTTTCTTTCTCCAGAGGTGTCCTAAACATTCAGTGAGTTTCGGGGTTGTCAGGCTTTTCTCGGTGCGTGTGTTAGCCCATACCAGGGCGTTACCAGGACCTCCGGCCCCTGGCCTTGTCAGGGACACCAACAATCGGCCCACGAAGGCTTCAAGTGGCCACTGGCAAGCAATCACTTCACAAGCCAGGCACTCCTCCACCATACATCGTTTGGGACCTGATCCTCTCTCAACTTGATCCCCTCTCCTCCACCCAAACCCACTGTCCACCGGTCAACTCGCATCATTGTCATCATGGAACATGACGCAATCTCCGAAGGAAACTCGGGCCATAATGTCAACATGGAGAATCGAAGCGCTACTGGAGTCAAGTTGGCAGGCATGCGAGCTGCCCACCACTTTGCCGAACGGATCGAGCTAGTCCTCCTAATGCGAGAACATGTGAGTCAGATCATCAGCTCGAGCAGACAAGCAACATTGAATGACTTTGAATTTGTCACCTTTGCATGCAGGTCTCCGATCAAGGCGTTCTTGCCAGGCTCTGCCTGGTCAGCCGGTCTTTTAATGCTATTTTCTCCCAACCGCTGTACCGAGAGTTGAGCCTCAACACGAGATTTTTACAACCAAATGCCCTAGCTTGGATCGCTGGGAATAGGCGGGTCACACAAACAAAGATTCTTTCTATTGGCAAAAATCGAATTAGTGCCGACGAAATTCCTGGACACGAGCCTGATGAAATTCCCAGTGCTCAACCAACATATTGGCCTCGAGGGCCTGGTGATCTTGGAGCACGTCTGCCTGAGTGGGTCTGCGTTCTGGTCCAGAGGACGGCAACTGATATTCTGCGAAACTCCCCAACCTTGCACACTATCATGTAAGCTTTCTATCATGTACAGTTTGTCTCTAACTGTACACTGTCTCAGCAGTCATCTTGGGTGTCATCTATGGATTCACAATTGCCCTATTGAATCGCGTGGAACCCGGACACGATAAAGAGCGGGAGTCAAACGCTGCATTAATGCTAACGATGGGAAAGTCTTGATAGTGCGGACATCGGATCGGACAAGGCCGTTCTGATTCTCAACAGCGGCTTTAATGGCAGATTTCAACAATCAACTATTAAGTTACAGTCTTTAGTACTGAACTTGACTTACACGCCTTCCCGGGAGATTTCCCCTTCAATTTTCCGGGACCAAAACCTCAAGTACCTTTGCCTGAATGGACCCTGGAGGGCGGAGATGCTTTGTCAGATACTCAAGGAGTCCCCTGGACTCCGGTACCTTGAGCTGTCTTACTACAAAGGACCGTGGCAGCGATCGAGGCTTGAACAAGTCTGCACAAAATATCATCAGCTAGGAGGCATCCCGCTTGGATTAGAAATCGTGGTCCTGGGCAGGGGAGTATGTCTGATACTCCCAAATGAAGCCTTCTCGTCTGTCACTGGAATAGATGGTTCGGCAAAGGCGTCCTATCTTTCCCTCCTTACAGATCCCGCCCGTGTGAGGGAGATGAAAATCATTGCAACCAAAGGCACTGCTTGGGGTACATTTGACACATCGTTCTTCCCCAAAATGGACCGCTTCTTCCTATTCTCTTATGCTAGATTTGAGCGCAGCGTCCTTAGGTTCTTTGCAATGCCCAAGGGGCGGGACTTCTTGCGCCAAGTTCACTTGCACGTTGACGGCGGTCTGTTCAACAGATGCAGCTACCTTGGAGGTAGGTTTCACAAGTTCCGATTTCTTTTAACATTGGGGGTCTAGGAATGCTTCGAACGACTTGACTTCTATTTTATAGCATGGCTCGCTCGCAACCCCAGTGTATTCCTCCCTGGCCCTAAGCTCAAGCCTTAGGCATACTCCTGTTTGTTGTAACTCTGGGGAAATTCCTCAAACATGGGGAGACTAACCTAGATATGTGCAACCCTACTGACCGAGTTATCAGACATCACCCGAAGGCTCTTTGTTCCTCAGACCGTTAACCATCCTACGTCGTCTTTGGCTCCGATGGGGGTTTCTCTCCATACGACTGATTGGCACAGAAGCACCCCTCTGCTCTTACCTACCACTCGTTTTCTTGACATCAGCATTCATTTTAAGGATCTTGTTGGCTTTGCTGATATAGGCTTGTCTCGGATGTCTGCACTAGAGTGCCTAATTCTGAATGTCTCTGTCACCTCCCCCTTCAAGTGGAGTACAGAGATGAGTGAGGAACGGGAGAAAGCTTTGAACAGGGCCGCCGGGAATTGCCCCAACCTGCGTTACATACGTATCAACGTGGACGCCCCAGGTGTTTCAAGAGCTTATCTCAGCGGCTCCTGGGAGATTTTTCGTGAGCAGAGGCACGGTTTGCATTTCAGCGCGGTCTACCCCATATTCAAGCCGCTTGATGCTCAAACCGACAAATTGCTACGGCCTCAGAGCATGTGGACCGAGGAAGAGAAGAAGGACCAGCACATGATGAAAGAAAATGAAGACGAACTGGTTTACTATAAGCCTTTGTGGATGAAGTAAATTCGGGGAGGCATGTTCAGAGGAATCTAGGAGGGAAGAATGATTTGTCGAGCTTGAGAGACAGGAGTTTCCTTACGTAACATTACAGGATGTGTGAGCTCGCTCCTTTGACGCCAGTGTTGAGATTAGGTATAGCGAGCTCATCCAAACGATGCGGACCCCAGGTCGTGGCAGAGGAGTCAAGGCCCTTCATCTGGCAAGTTAGCTCTCGTTCCTTCCAGTCGGTTCGTACAGTTCACGATTGGTGTGGAGGCTCGCCGGGTTGAACGAGAAGGCACGTCCATAACGGACGCCTTCCTTGCCGCTCATGTTCAAATGGGTTGCAGCTTGTCAATAAACATGTCAACACACCACTGCAACTTCACAGGAGCCGCAATCTTTCAGTAGTGGTTTTCTTCTTTCATATAGCATGCGCATCACATCACTTATCCTTTCCAAGAACTAGTCCTCACTTGACTGACACAGGCCGGCCTATGAATTTCATGCCAAGTACACCAGGTCATTTTCAACAACTCCCAAACCACAATGGACCCAATCGACAAGCGGCTCCAAGTGAACCGCTTCTTACCCTTGAACAGCGACCTCGGCGCCCAACACACTGAAGGCATGACACAGGATGTCTATGAATTAGAGAATAGGCCCCAGAGTTCAGTGGGGCTGTCACCTGCTAGGAATAGTCTAGCATTGTCAAACGAGCACTCTACAGTCAAGTACAGCCTCGACTTCTTGTTGCAGATCAGAGCTTCCTCACGGCAACAAGACATACAGGCTATACCGATCGGTGCCACCCAAGACAATGCTGGAGGAAGTCTCGGTATCCCTGAGGAACTCGTCAGAAAGCCTACTTCTCCATACACTAGCCTCCCCGCCGAACTGCGACAGATGGTCCTCCGCGAACTGGTGCCCAGCAAGTCTATCTGGAACGGCATGTCGTTCCCCAAGTCCTGTCCGCAACAATACCAGCGGGACTACTTCGAGAAGACCAAATACCTCCAGAACCGCGCGCTAGCCCACTGGAACATGACCGCGCCGCCGGAAGACAGTGCCAATGACTGGCACCAACTTCTGGCTCAGGACGCGTAGGGTCGGAACGAGCCTGCGGTCGCGTCGCTTCTGAACGCGCGGCTGGTCAACAGGGTGTTCTACCATGATATTGATGCCTTCTTCTCGCACGAGTGCACCTATTGGCTGATGATGGGTGCTACCGAGTTCTTCCTCTTCAAGTGTCTCGCCTTGGGCCCAAGGTACCACCACTTGCTTCCCCGACAGGCGGACTCGTTACCTACATGCCAAGGTGACCAGCTTAGTTGGGAGGACAGGAGCGCACACCAGGGCCCGCTGCGGCATCGCAATACCTTGAGGACGAATCGAATGTTGTGGAAAGAAATGGTCGAAAGCCGCTGGGACCGTGGGCGGCGTAGGCCCGGCTATCTCAAATTCATCGGCCGGTTCAGGAACATTCGAATCGTCTGTTTTATGGGCCATATTCCTGACGCGGAAGAGGCACTTATCACAATCCTCGACGGAATCTCTACGAAGCCTGCGTGGCGGAACTAGGAGCCCCCGAGGTTCCCCAGGGTCCATTTCACCTTCCACCACTATGTCGGATATCATTGCTCGTACCTCTGCCCGAAATGCAAGGAAAACTGCTCAACTCGCGAGGACCCGGCACCAGGTTGCGGCTGGCTAGACCCAGTCTCCTGCATCTCATTCGGAATGGGTCGCGAATCTTGGTTCTCGACGTGCGCTGGGTGTTTCCACTGTCTCGGCTCGACCGAGTCCCTAGAGGTCTGCTCTTTAAACTGGCACAATTTGCTAGCTTGGGAGCCTGGTCTGAGACGCAGAGGGCCGTCGGCACACAATATAGCGTACAAAGCCAGCAGAGTGACGACCGAAGAGACACTTTTCCATACATTACTGGAGACCTGGGACGACCCCGTCAGGGCGGCCAAGCTGCGCGTCAGCCCTGACCACAACCTCGACCCGTGCGCCGTGAAAAAACCAATTCAGCCAATGTTTGGGAAGGAGGGACTCGTTGATGGGTGGGAGATGTGGAAAAATTGGGCACCCGGCGTCTGGGATCGCGAAGCCTTTGCAATAAACCACCAGAACTTCGGGTTCTTCTGGTCCAGGGCTTTTCCAGACACAACCCGCCTCCGGTTCTCGTCCAGAATAGCCTATAACGACCCGCTCGTCCCGGGAAAGAAGTACAGGCTCGACATCGCTGGGCAGTTCATCGGGCGGCATGATGCGACCCCGTTATTGAGAGGCCGGGATGAAGAGGGGACAAAATCCACCGACAAAGGCGCGTAGAAGTCGATCGAGGATTCGCATTGAAAAAGAGCTCGAAAATGGTGACTGGATGTTGCTGCGATTATATTGATTAGCGGCGGATAAGTTCCATCAAGAAATTCTTCTCAGCGGTCTGCACGATCATGTGGCTATCAAGAGCGAAATGACAGCAATAAATCATTGTTTGATCATCCATGGTATTGTGGCCCACGCTGAATGCTATCTGCAAGTGAAGGTGAGAAGATGGCCACACACTGTTGCAGCTTGTGTCGTGAAATGAGACAGAATCCAACGCTGTTGCCCTCTCGAAAGATTAAAACTTGAGTGGCGCCAAACACTGCCCGCCGCTGGTTCATCATTATTAGAATACTCTACCCAAGTATTTGTTGTCCACCACCTACATGCGCCACGATACGCTTGATGTATACAAAACAACCGCCCGGAAACATGATATATATGCGCCGCACAAGGTGGAAACCATTGAAAACGGATATCTCTGCAGGCTGAGATCGGTATCATTTTTTTCGAACAAAAGAAACCCCATCAATTCAGACCCGTTGGAAACTTCAACGCCGCTCGCCGGCGCCTTGCATCGTGAGGATGGGAAATCAAGTCGGCTGTGTCGTCTTCGTGACCTTATCTCACCGATGCTTTTTTCTTCTCTTCCTTGCGTGACGTCGCCCCCGTAACCCTCATCCAGTCCTCCCACTCCTTGCTGATCTCCATGAGAATCCCGCCCATGCATCCCGCAGATGCCATGAGCCCGTGGCCTTCGCCCTCGAGTACTCGCACCTCGCACCGCTTCATCGTTTTGCCTAGCCACTTGACGTTCTCGACAGGCACGCGCGTATCCCGACTGCCGTGGTGGATCACCACCGGCCTAGTGATGTCGACATACCTGAAGCCGATAGTGTGGCGACGTTCCAGGCATACTAGGAGGTCCACGGCGGGGTTGGCTCCCGTAGTCGCAAGCTCCCAGATAGCCTGGGTGAGCCGCGTATCATACGTCTCCTGCCTTTCTTTGTCTGCCATAGCTGATTCGGCGGCAGCAATGACAGCGTCCTGTTTACTGTTGCGATTGCCTTTGCCTCTGCTGCCTCCACCGATGCCACCATACGTGTCGTTTGCCGCTGCAGCTCCGATGGGCGACAGGTTACCTGTTGGGCTAGCTCCTTCAGGACGAATTTGATCCATTTCCTCAGAGGCGAACATCTCTCTGGTCAGCGTAGGATGGTCACCTGACAACTTCCCGCCGTGATGGTTCTCCTTGTCGAGCATGGGACGGTCGCTGGCCCTCGACACCGACGTGTCCTTGTCTTTACCAGTTGGTTTTCGTTTCGCTCGCTTCTGTCTCGGAAGGCTGCTTGTGATACTACTGCTTGTGGCGGTCATGAAACTAGAATTCGCAGCCTTAAGGATCGGTGTTGGCAGCGCACGAAGTATCCTCTGAGACGTAGGTATGGCGTTGGTCGGCGGTAGAGGTGTTTGTGCGGAAGCGCCGAATACAGACATCTGCGACGGAGGAATCCACGGCGCTAGCAGATGGATCCGACCACGAATATGCTGGGGCATTCGAAGAGCTGTTGCCAGGGCATAGATTGCACCAGCAGAGTGTGCAAGGATAGAGAATTTGGTGATTCTCAGCGCCTGGCAAATGGCATACACATCATCTGTTCTTGTTGTTAGCGCTTTTGCTCAACCACCCTCGTGCGACACAGACTTGATGGCGACAACGGGGCTGCTGAAGAGGTGAGCTTCTAACTTACCAGGCCAGCCCAGAGGCGTAGCGTTGCCGTCCGCATACGCCTCGCTGTCCCCTACACCAGGTCTGTCAGGGGTGATCAAACGCAGCTTGAGAGTCACGGCAAGCTCATCATAGAACGCCGTGATGTACCTCGTCAAGCCCATGCCGACACAGCAGAACACTGCGCTCCCCTCAGAGTCCCCCACCTCGCTGAAGCTTATCACCCGGCCCGTCTGCGGGTGGCGGATCTTTTGGCTCAGGCGAGGCGAGCGCAAGTACGCCTCGACAGAGTCGTCGATGCTGTCCGCCGAGGGGGGTCGCTCATAGGACACAGCCCTCGACTCGGTAGTTGAGTCTCTGGGCTTGTCATCCGGTCGCGGAGACAAAGGTCCGGACAGCCTCTTCAATCTTGAGCTGCTCCGTTTTACGCGAAGCTCCGGAGTGCTTCGACCGGATCGCCGACGGCCGGCCCGATCGCTGCTGACTTCACGGTCTCGCCTTTTTCCCTGCGCAATGTTGGGAGACGGAGCCCCGTCATCGAGCTCGACCTCGGTGTCTGTAAAATAATGATCGGTATGATGACTCCCCTTGGCCTTTGCCGCCCGCGAGGGGTCCAGAAAGCCCTCTGGCCCAGAGCCCCTCCTCCTTGTTCTTGGTTCCCTGGACGTCCCGCGGTCTATTCGAAAGCTGTTCCTCTCTCGCGATATCTCTGGACTTTTCCCCTTCGCTTTGTCAGATCTGCCGAAGTAGTCCTCTTCAGGAATCGCTCCATGGTCGCTGTCGCGTTTTGACGACCGGCTGTTCCGCGTTGATGATCGCTTCGCATTGGAACCCGTCTTCAACAAACTTGAGTCTCTAAGGGGGATTGATCGAGCCGACCCGTCCGCACCAAGGCTCGGCTTCGAAAGTGGATCGTCGATGTTCCACGCTGGCTCTTCTGTAATAGAAGTTCCCGCTAGGAATTGGTCAACTCGTGGGCTCGTCGTTCGTGCCATGGCGCTCGCGTCCAGCCCACTATTTGCACTTGCCCCGGTCCCCGAGGCTACTCGTTTCCTGTCCTCGTTGTCTCTCAACCGCTCTTTAGAGCTCATGTACATCAACCCTCTCTGGGATCGAGCTGAAGACTTTTTGCCCCAGCTATCGTACGATCGCTGTCTTTTTACTTCCGGGGACGAGACAGGAGACAATCCGCGCTCGACGGAAAGATTGCCGATGCTGCGGACATCAGCATCCTTGGATGCGCATGAGCCTCTCGATGACGGGCGCGAGGAGGACCTCCCGCTGAGAAAGCTCCGCAGTCCGCCGCTCTCGCGCCTGTCGGGCGACTTTGGCGCTGTCAGAGGGGAGAATCCGCTCGGAGGTTTCGCGGTCTTGATGGTTGGGGGGAGGGCGGCAAGGTCGTCGTAACCGGCGTCTTCTTCTCGCAACTCTGCGAGGGTGGGCTGGTTGTGTCCGCCGTAGGTGACACCGAAGGAACCGGTCCGGTGGTCGTTGGACGATTTGGGACTGGAGGGTGAGGAGGCTTGGAGCAGGTCGAGGGGCAGGTCGAAATGTGCGTTGGCTGGCCTCGATATCACGGAGAGACTGGTTATTAGGGAGGAGATGACTTCGGGGGAGGCGGGCACGACAGAATCGTCCCGTCCGTGTGCTCGGATAGCCGATTGACTAGCGTGATTGGTGTCTGAGTGGAATTAAGATTTGTGTCAGTGACAAGATGCACAACGGCTGGGAATGCAGATGCGAGACAGCTAAAGCATTGCGGACGGACCTTCAGGCGCCCGGCGGCGTGGGTGACGACCCTGCCTAGAAATTGAGGGAGGCGCTGCGGGGACAGCAGTGTGGTCCATCTTTGTTGCAGGGCGGCCGGCGCGAGGTCGAGCTGCGAAATTGAGACCACCGTATAACCTAACCTGGAAGAGAATCAAACTGTGCTGGACCGTCAAAGAATCCTTTCCCGTTGCGGCACGTACGTGCCAGCGTCCTCAGGGCTAACGCTCGATGAGGCAGGCCCAAGTAATCTGACATGCAGAGGGTGGTGCGTTGGGTGCATGCAGTTCCTGCGTTCCTGGGCTGACAAGACAGGTGCACTCACTCCCCAATCCGAAGGTGTGGGTGGGTGGGTGCGCCCCAGGTGGATCTGCGAGGCAGGGGCCCGTGTAAGATGCGCTGCCTTTCAAGACCATGTGCCGTCTACTACAGCTCCGCCAGCGATGGTGTGCTTGAGATATGCGATCGAACCTAAAAGAGCGAGGAGGTCGGTTTCAAGTAGCTGGCTTGGGGGTTGGGGCCTCAAAGAGGTCGGATGATAGCATTGGGGTGTGCTGTGAGGCTTGCAGATACAACGGGCCAGGAGTAGTACAGTACATCAAACTGCCTGAGGGTGCTATGTCCTGTATCTGCAGGGGCTCGGGGACGCTGGGCGGATGTTGACGTCTGCAAGTGAATATGCAAAGGGACCGAGTTTCCCGGCGCAACCAAATCTTTTGCTTGGGGATGCGCGCAGTTCTTTAATAATATCGCAAGCAACTTCGGCAATCCTCGATAGGGTCTCAAGCGCGAAAAATCCAGATATTCCAACCCTGGGTATACAAGTCGATGGGTATCGTTGCAAGACCCGGGCGCACAACAAAGTCCGTACCTGGTGTCGATACCTGTCAGCCCTTTCAGCTCTAGGTCAGTGATTCTATGCAGCTATGACAAGCAGACCCCTCCACGGCTTAAAGGTGCATCTTCCTCTTTGGTCCTGTCTCTGAGACCCTGCATGGGATCTCCGTCCTGTGAAGCCCTCGTACGGTACGGTGCGGCACGGGACACGGATTGATGCGCCAGACAATGCGTGGGGAGGGTTGCAGCAATTGGCCAATCCTCATCTTGGTCGAGTAGGGGTCGCATCACTGGTGCACAGATTCCCCTGAACACGATGTATCCTTACTACACAGTACCGGCATGAATGTGCCTTGCAGGCTTTTCTTTCCCCATTTTACTCCCAGGCCTGCCCTGCGAAATCGAGCCAAATGGAGGCGATGGGTGTAGGGAGTGGGCAACTTACCACAGGGCTTGTTGTGGGTCGGAACCTGGAAGAGGTTCCGCGTTGCGCCAAAGGACCGACTATCGAAAAAGCAGGTGCGCGTGTGTGCCTTAAATTGCAACGTCGGATTCGAGCAAATGAGGAGGGCGGATGGGTGCCGAGTTCAGCGCAAGATGTTTATGTCTTGGCTTTCCAGGTCGCACGCAATTCGGGAGGATGCGCCGGTGATCTCGGTCGCGGTTTCGGTGTGTTGTTGCACAATGTCTTCGGTGGTATCGAATCTTCTGTCGTGTCTCAGTCTAACCCGAGCTCCCGGTCCGCTGGCATTCGCAGCAATTGCCTTGACTGGCTGTCGGACTGGGGCGCCCGGCGCCGTTGTCTTTGAGCCGGTGTGAGTTTGACGGAAGCCAGAGTCTCGTAGCACAGACGGCTTCGACTCGTTCTAGGGCGGTTCTAGTGCAGCGCAGGCGGGCGCTGGTGAGTGGCTTGAAGCGTCGGGCTCACACTTTGGCGGGTGTTGCGAAAGTAAAAGGCACGGGTTGGCGATTTGGAAGGGCGTCGCAGAGTGTCATGGGGCGTCGGAGCCAGCCGCAATGCCGTGTGACGTCGGGCTTCTCTGCGTGGTTTGAGGGTGCTCTTGAAGATGCGATGCGCTGCGCCGCGCCTTTGCCTGGTGTTGTCAGGTAGTTCGTGGCTCAGGGAAAAGGGAATGCGGGATAGGGAACAGAGACGGACTCGGAGCCAGGGACAAGAAGTAAGGCAGTGGAGAGGGAAGAAGAACAAGAGTATTGTTGCCAAGCTTGGGGCGAAGGTCTGTGTTGAAGGTCGTAAATCAATAATCAATCAATCACCCTCGATAATGATGAATTTCGCAAGCCGCGCCGGGCAGGTACAGGTGGATCCGGATCCTCAGCCAGGCTGGGATCAAGGCGTCGTCCTGCAAGTACGTATGTAGTGCACTGCCGGTACCTCTCCCCTGTGCCACGTGGGTACGGATCGCAGCATGTTTCTGCCCAAAAAAGCCCCTAGTTGGAGTTTGGAGACGGTCGATGCATGCACCTGCGGTGACGGGTCGGGGGCAGACGCATATAATAATAATCAAGTGCCATGGAGGATGGGATATCATGCTCCCTGGTCACCCAAGCTTCATCATCGAGAGGCAGGCAGGCAGGTAGGTAGGTACCTGTCTGCGAGGGTTCTTGCCCAGGTGCTCGCCCTCTCGGCAGGCCCGAAATCAGCATTATGCCTGTGGGAGAGGACCACCCAGCCTAACAGACACAGCGGGCATCCTTGCCTGCCATCTGATAAGGCGGCCGCCAGTGTCGGATAGGAGCATCACGGGCAATAAACATGAAGCTGGTGCTACCCCCCAAATGAAATAGCCCGCCAGATCCAACTGCTCTTTGAAACGGCTCTCTTGCACGAGGGAGGGATTGATCATGGATACTTCACACGCTGAGGTGGCAGTCGGCGCAGCGGCAGATCACCAGTCGAGACCGCGTACTAGCTGCCTGTGCGACCATTGTATGACTCGGCGCCCGGATGAGCAGCTCCACAGCCAACAAGACATTTCGCAGGGACCTCAACGTAGTGCACTCTATGGGAGACATTACTTGTGTACAAAGTATAAGTACAGGAGCCCGAAATGCAGGGTATCATAGGACAAACTGCCGTGCCAATATTAGTTTTCTGGCACCTCTGTCTGCGACCTCCAGGGCGTCTCCGTCTCGTGTGCGTTGCGTGTAAATTAAGCTTTGGGATGTCTGCAAGCTGTACACTACATAAATACGCTTGATACCTGTGAGGACTACTACTGTTCTCGACAGGTACGGCCAAATATCTAGCAGAGGGTGTATACAGTTACCTGGACGCAGCGATGGAACAAACAGCATTTGATGAAAGGGTTCAACACTGTTCAACCCTGTCGGCTGCAACTTCGCGGGGCGCCTGACCCAGACACCTTGACCTTGACCTTGACCTTGACCTTGACTTTCAAGTCAACCTCAACCCCTGACCTGGCTGGCTATCCACGGATCATTAATGTGGGCTCCTCGACAATCGTGCCGCTCGCCCCATCTCCGAGATGTTGCGCCGACCACGGCACCGGCCGCGCACTCAATCTCGCCATGTGGGGGGGGGGGGCAAAGAAGCCAGTGGAATCGGTGGCCCCTGCTCAGGTGCTACGTCATCTCACAGTACACTAGCATCCGGCAGTCCACAGCCTTGCCTGCTCACAAGTCTGTCGCATCGAGTGAGTGTGTTTAAAATGGGTGAGCCGATTAGCCCGATGAAGCTGGTTGTCTAGTGAGGTCTGCAGCACATGCCAACCCAGACAGCCACACGTCATCCCCCAGATTGAGGCGCAAACTAGGTAGGATGCTTGGTTTTGAGCTCAAGCTAGGAGTTGCTGTGCGAATATAGCAGGCCGGTGCCTCGCCCTCTGAACGTGGTTGATGTGGCACAGGGCTACTCTCGCGACATCAAACCGAAGTAGCAGATACAAGTCAATATTATATACATCGCAAACAACCACAGACTGGTGACGAATAAGCCCAATCAGCAGTCGAGGTCCTCCAATTGCAAAAATGATGGACATTCTTCTCTCCCTCCCCATCCTGTCTGTCTTCCTCGGGGGAAGCCTGACATCGTGGTCGACTTCGCTTAACCTCCTCTTCTTTTACATGACCTGGTCGACACTGGTCCTGTCCCACAACCCTCTCTACGTTGAGCTGTTCGGCACCCTGGCCATCCGCCTTGTCTTCTTTCTCCTGCCCTCCCTAGTCTTCCTCCTGTTCGACACCCTGCTTCCCTCCTTGGCAGAAAGCATCAAGTTCGGCGGCTCCTCAGCCCTACCTCCGCGCAACGCCCGCGCCCTCGCCACGACATTCCTCCTCGCGCTACTCAACCTCGTCCTCGAAACTGCCCTCGAGGCCGGCGCCAGCCTCGGCCTGACCCTCCTTTTCGGCCGTGTGCCTTTCAAGACCACGACCACCCTCCCCCTGCCGTGGGCCATCTTCAAGCAGCTGGGCTGGCTTTACGTCTCCCGCGAGGCCCTGACCTACTACGTCCACAAGACGGTCCTGCACTCGCACACCCACGCCTGGACCCGCAGGGCGCCGCTGAAATCATCCCGCGGCTGGGTCGCGAAGCAACACTCGCGCTTCGCCCACTCACGCTCAGCCGCCCCCTATAGCCTCACCCTCGCAGCCGACCATCCCGCGCCCTTCCTCCTGCACCGCTTTGCCCCCGTGTACCTGCCGGCGCTAGCTGTACGCCCACACCTGCTCGTATACTTCCTCTTTGTGGGACTTGTGACCTTGGAAGAGACCCTGACCATGTCGGGCTACACGGTCGTTCCAGGCATCATCATGGGCGGAATTGCAAAGCGCAGTGCGACGCATTACGGTGCTGGCCACCGCGGGCCGTCAAGTGGCAACTACGGCGCCTGGGGCGTGTTGGACTGGGGCTGCGGGACGGCCATGGGCGGGCGCGATATCGAGGATGACGTGCGCGACGAGGCAGAGAAGCATCAGGTTCGAGAAAGGGGGGAGAAAAAGGCAAATGATGCTGCCGCACTGGTCCAGAATGGAATTGATGGTATTAGGAAAGGAGGGAAGAAGGGCAAGAAAGGCAGTGGGGGTGGTGATTGAATAAGGAGAGTGAATGCTTGTCGGCTTGTCGACTTGAAGGGCGTATAATATGACGGAACGAGCACAGAAGGTATAGGGGGCGTGTTTGTTTGCTTTTGGTTCGATCAGGTCTTCCCTGCATTTCGTTCAATTGTCCAGGTGCATTTCTATTTCTGCCTCAACGCCTGCTGGCAGACTGTTTCTTCTATAGTCTCGAGATACCCCCTTAACAGATAACAACGCAACGCCACATTCCAAATCATCTTTGCCTCCAGTCCAGATCATCCATGCTCCATGTCCTCAGATGCCAGTCATATGCGTCGTCTACGAAACCGCCCCGAATTGAGTCCAAGTCCTCATGTACAATGAAAAAGTCATACCTGATCACGCCCAATTCTTCTTCCTCTTCAACCACGCGATGCTATCCGCTCCTGTCTGTACCCTCATCCCGATCCTGGCGTCAAGAACGAAGCTTTCCCACGTCTTGACGTGGTCCAGGTACTCCTGGCTCTCTGCGACCTTCTTTCGCCTGAACTCATCAGCCTCGTCGGCTGCCGCTGGCCAGCACTTGAGGTCGCATGCCTCCTTCCACGCCACTACTGCCATCTCGTAATGTGCGCACGGGAGGGTGTAGTCATCCCTCGTGGTGCCTTTGAACAGTGCCCTGGAGAGGCGTCCAGTGTCAGTCTCAGTCTCAGAAAGCGATAGTAGGGCAATAAGTCTCACCTGTCCTGATCCAGGTAGGGCTTCACCTTCTCCCTGGCGTCCTCATACCGGCCCATGTTGCTCAAGATGGCGGACTCTGCGACCGACTTGATGGCCGCCTCGTCTGGAATGGCCTTCATCTTCTCCACGTGCTCCTTGCTTGCCGTGCATCTGTCCCAGCTCAGGTACGCCAGCGCCTTGCCAAACATCTCATCTGACATGCGTTTAGACCCGGACCAAAGGTAGGTCATCTCCTCAGCTGGGGAGACGCCCACCGCGTCGGCCAGATCGATGCCGTATTCCTTGGCGCGGTCCTCCCACTTCTGGATCTTGCGGAGCGCAAAGACCTCAAACGGCATCTGTCGAGCGAGGAATTTCTTTCTTCCTGCCGACGCGGGGACCTTTCGAAAGTATTCCTCGGCCGCCTTCTTGTGCTTCTTGGCCTCCGTGGACTCTCCTGCCTGCACCGCATCGCGATACATCTCGAGCTCAGCCGAGGCGATGAAAAAATAGTAAAGGCTGTGGCTCCAGTCGTTGAGCTCGATACACCTCAGGAAGCCGTCGCGCATAGTCAACCAGTCCATCATGAAAAGGGCATTGGTCGACAGCTCGAAGCTGCTGAGCGCCGTCACCTGGCGCATCTTGGAGTCTCCGTTTGACTTGAGCATCGCCACTGCCTCGGGAACTCGCTGGGCGTTGGCCAGGTTTCTAGCCTCCTCAACTTTCCACATGCCGGATTGCGGGTATTGCGAGCGCATGCTTTGCAAAAGGGCAGAGCACTGTTCCTTGGGATACCCAATGATCTCGCCCTCGTCCGCGAGCTCCTCGACGTCATTCTCCGAAGGGAGTATGTCTGCGAATGCGAGGATGCCGTTATAATAACCCAAAAGCATTAGGCCAGCCACCCCGCCGTTGACATTATCGAATTTTGTGCTTTGCCACAGCATCTGTACCCCGCGTTCGCGGTCACCTTTGAACCCGATGATATACAGAAGTTTTGAGAATGCTGGCGGGACCATCGAGATAATGAGCAACAAAATACCGAAACACATATTCGCCCCGCTGTGGACAAAAACGTCGACTGGGTTTGTGAAAATCGACGAGTCTGGGCCAGCCTGGTCGAGGACGGTTTGCCGGACCGGACGGCGTTGTGGTGACCCATTCCTTTCCTGAGAGTCCGGCGAACCTTGCCTCGATGTAGGCAAAGATGCTGTAGCGGCCTCCAAAGCCAGGTCGCTCATGTCCTTCTCAAGAATGGAGCTTGGAGCGGATTTGCTGTTCACCCTTTTAAGGTGGCCGGCATATGCCGCAGGTGTTTGCGACTTCTCAGCATCTTCCGGGGCGTCTACAAATTCGAGGTCACTGTCAGACTCAAGATTCTTTTGATCCTCAACGATGGCATTCGTTTTCGAAGCACCCGCAATGCTGGACGGTCCTTGCGCCGTGCCGTTGAGCTTGTGCTGGGCCAAGACCCTCGATTCGGCCTCCATGATAGCATCGAGTGCAACGAAGGCCTTGCGCAGCTTGTAGAAGCCCTTGATTCCCTCCGTGAGGCTCTCATGCATGACAGATATTATGGCTCCCATGAGCTGTGCTTCGGCGTTGACGAGCTGGTACTCGCTTCCTGGCGGGTAGATCTGGCTGTTCTTTGTAGACCCTTGGCCATTCGGAATGCCGCCGCCCCTGAACCAACCGCCGCCGCCCTCGGCTTGCTTCTGCGCCTTCTTCATATCGGCCCACGCCCGCGTCTCACACTCAGCTAGTCGGTTAGCTGCCTCAGCCATGATCTCCTTTTCAAAGCCTAGAATTGACCTCATGAAGACGGCGATGCCGAGCCCGAGCTGGTGGAAACTGGACGAATCCTTTCGCGCCTTGAGCTGTGCTTCGGCGCCGTCGATATCATCATTCACGATGCGGGCAGCTGCTTCCATGGCATCTTGCAGGTCCGATGCCTCGACCTCCCTGGGATCTGCAACCTGAGTGGAGCTGGCATTTTTGCTGGATGAGACACTCAGTTTCGAGGAATTGGCCGCAACGGAGCCCTTGAACCACGACCTCATGACGTCCGGTAGTGTTGTGAGCGATTTGTAATGATTCTGGATCCGTCCCACGGGCTGCAGCAGAGAAATTGTGGTGGACTGGCACAACTGATCAAGCCGTACACAGCAGGTCTCGAAAGCACGGTTGCAGTTGTGCAAGTGTCAACGAGTCGTTTTAGAATCCCGATGTAACACGGGGGCGCTAGCTAGCTTCAAGACAAACTTTCGTAATCGCTTCGGAGGTGCTGAGGGTCCTGAGCGAGCTGAGCGAGAATATGGAACTCGGGTGAATCTTGAGTTGTCCAGTATGTCACTGGCGCTGGCGGACTCGCAATGAGGGCGAGTGTCGTCTTCTCACAGCTCAAAATGACGTATCCGGGGTCCGGTGAATGGCCAGGGGGAGTTGGACCAGACCGTGCCGTATGCCCCCAGAGGGTCGCGTGCGGGTTCTATACCGTTGGTTATCTTGGTGATTGGGTCGCCGCAGTTGAATGGACGCTGGCCTCAGCCGCTTCGACAGGCAGCCTTATGATGGTTGCTGGGCTGACTCGCCTGGTGCAAGAGCGAAACAGGAACCCAGCCGGAGGGTGAAAGAGTAGAAACATCGAGTCCGTCAGCTTGGAAGAAGAGACGAGCCATTTTTGTACTGTGTAATGCGCAACCCGTGCTCGGTCTCGGGCCCTTTATCCATGTTCAGTCCTTGAACCCTTCCCAGAAGCGTGCCTTAGCTTCGGTTACTCTCCAGGGCGAGGCAGAGTTTCGTCCTGGGGCCACCGTTACCTCCGGCCGCCGCCAGGCTTATTGAGACGGTTGCTGACAACTGCGGCTTTGTTGTCCCTCAATGGCATTGGAAACGGTCCGAAGTCCTAACTCCAATGTTCAGTACCCAGGTAGTATCTCCCAACGTTACATCCCACTGTAGGTACCGGACTGCAGTAGGTACTTTAGCGTGGTGGAATAAGTACCTAGGTACCCGTACCCAGCCACAGACCGCGCCACATTTTGATGGCATCAGCAGGCTGGGAGCCTGCCGACAGTTAGTCAATGGTCGAGCTTCGCTTCTGATCGCAGCTCCCCTCCAATCCAATCCATCTTGCCCAACTTCCACCCACCTTCCCAACGCCCTGACAACAGCACGACCCCGCCGTACAACACACTGCACACACGCCTAATACTTAGCCTCGAACGAATCTCCTGCTCGTTAGCGACTTCACACATACAGCACCAACAACAATGGCATCATCACAACCCAAGAAGGACGAAAAGCCGACGTCCAACGAGGCCAAGCCCGAGGAGGCTCAGCAGAAGTCAGCCGCCGCCCTTGAGGAGGATGACGAGTTCGAGGACTTCCCAGTCGAGGGTATGCGCCAGCCCCTTCACCATGCGTCATCTACTGTACCCTGAGAGCACGCGCATGGCTAACACTCCCAAAACAGACTGGTCCGTAGACGAGACCGAGGCGGCCAACAGCGGCGAGACCAAGCACCTGTGGGAGGAGTCCTGGGACGACGACGACACGAGCGACGACTTCTCCCAGCAGCTCAAGTACGTCACGCCACTTCTATCAACCGACACATAACCACATACAAACATTCAAGTGCACATGCACATGAACCACTCCGCTTCCTCTGGCCTGGGTCATCAGTCTCCCCAGCTTCGTTTACTTGGAACAGCTTACTGACAAACTTCCTCTTCGCTACAGGGAGGAGCTCAAGAAGGTCGAGGAGTCCAAGCGCCGGAGGTAGGAGATACGCGCAAAAGGCCCGGCGACCACCCGGAAGAAAACCGGCGCACAAACCCCTCTCGCCGGAAACCAGGGCGGCGACGGCTCGGTAAAAAGCGACAGTGAAGCTAGCATGAGCCAGTCCTAGGAGGTCATCAGCTCAGATCACGACACTGCCTCGGTAAATGGTGGTGATGGCGCTTCTGATAAGGAGTTCGTTGTATTGGGCGGGCCGCACCGGTGGCCGCAGGCAAGAGAGTAGTAGATCCAAACGAGCCACATTCGCGTTAAACAGGGCTTAAGGCATATGAGATGTGTCTGAATGTGCTGCCAGTGAGGGCAGGGTTGACACCATAGACTACATTCGATGGCGAGCAGACGAAACATGACTATGATAGGGATAGTTCGTTCATGCTGTCACATTACAACAGGCTCGGCGTTAGGCATGAATAACGTGGAACGCACTTTACATTCTATTATGGCATTTTTACCCTGGGAGTCGTCAAACTAAAGACTGGCCTTGTCCATCACTCGGCCTTCCATTTTGCCGTCGTGGACCCGAGAAGCCTGAGCAAACCTTCATTTGCTCGACAGGGCGGTCACACCGGGCAGCTCCTTGCCCTCGAGCAGCTCCAAGCTGGCGCCGCCGCCTGTCGAGACGTGGCTGAGCTTGTCCTCGACGCCGTACTTGGCAGCCACGGTTGCCGTGTCACCACCTCCAATGATGACAATCTTGCCGGACTGGGCACCCTCAACCGCGGCGTCCAGGGTGGCCTTGGTGCCGCTGGCGAACTTCTCAAACTCGAACACACCGGCGGGGCCATTCCAGAGGATGGTCTTGGCCTCGGCGATGGCGGCCTTGTACAGCTTGACGGACTCGGCGCCGCAGTCTAGGCCCATCCAGCCCTCTGGGATACCCTCCTTGTCCGTGGCCGTGCCAGTGTTGGCGTCCTTGTCGAACTTGTCCGCCGTGATGAAGTCCACGGGCAGGACGAGCTTGACGTTGTTCTTCTTGGCCTTCTCGACCAGCTGAGGGACGGTCTTAGCGCCGGCCTCGTCGAACAGCGAGTTGCCGATGGACATGTTGTCCAGGGTCTTCTTGAAGGTGAAGGCCATGCCCCCCGCGATCACGAGCGTGTTGACCTTGTCCAGCAGGTTGTCGATCAGCTGAATCTTGTCAGACACCTTGGCACCACCCAGGATGGCCAGGAAGGGCCTCTGGGGGGCTTCGAGGGCCTGTGCGAAGTAGTCCAGCTCCTTCTTCATCAGGAAACCGGCAGCCTTTTGGGGCAGGTCGACACCGACCATGGAGGAGTGTGCGCGGTGGGCAGTACCGAAAGCGTCGTCTGCAGCTTTTGTTATAGCTTGTACTTGACACGGACGGGTGGGAACTTCAACTCACTGATGTAAACATCTCCCAGCGCAGTGAGACCCTTCCGGAACTCGGCAACCTTCTCCTTGTCCGCCTTGGTCTTGTTGCCATCCTTGTCCTTGGCAGATCCCTCCTCCTCAATGTGGAACCGCAGGTTCTCCAGCAGCACAACACCGCCGCCTTCGGTCTTATTTACGATAGCCTCAACCTCGTTGCCGACACATTCTGGGGCGAAGGTGACAGACTTTCCCAGCAGCTTCTCGAGCTCCGGAACTACGGGCTGCAGGCTGTACTTGGGGTTGGGGCTTCCGTTGGGACGACCAAGGTGGGACATGAGCACCACGG
This sequence comes from Diaporthe citriasiana, assembly GCA_014872975.1. NCBI lineage: Eukaryota > Fungi > Ascomycota > Sordariomycetes > Diaporthales > Diaporthaceae > Diaporthe > Diaporthe citriasiana. The sequence continues at coordinate 6,977 of JADAZS010000259.1, read as the reverse complement.
CCTTGGCGCCGTTGTCCACAGCATACTTGATGGTGGGGATCGCACCGGCGATACGCTGGTTATTGGTCACCTTCTTGTCGGCATCGAGGGGGACATTGAAGTCGACCTAGTTTGTGAGCGTGTAGGTCAGCGTAAGATTCTAGGCCCAGGTATGTGAGCTGGAGGAGGTCCCCGAGATTCCAAGCTACCCCGAAGCATTCTGAAGCTCTATAGCAAGCTCTTCATCTCTCGGGATGGCCCAAATGACGGCCAGACAAGTTGCAGTGAGTCTCATCAGAAAGACGAGCCCAGGACAGGCGGAGGGCCAGGCACATGGCCCGGAGAACAGTCACAGCTTACCCGGATCAGGACCCGCTTGCCCTTCAGGTCGACATCGGTGATGGAGAGCTTGCTGGACAGAGACATGATTGCGTTGTGAATGGGGTATCAATGGGAAACAGCAGAAGTCTTGTGATGCCAGGGATGGATAGAGGGTAAGTGTCAGTAGACGAAAGGTCCGTAGGTCTTTGTGTATGCTTGAGTACAGTTGATGTCTTGGTGGGAGGGAGAGGGCGGGAAAGGTTGGGTTTTGAAGGGCTGTTGGGTGGGGTGAGGGGTGCTATGGAGGGGCAGTATCTGAGCTCCCGGTGACGTGAGCTCTCCTGATCGTTCCATGCGCGATATTTCTCGCCGTTGAGTTGTCAGACTCAGGAGGTCCGATACCGTTTGACTTGGCAAATTTTTAGCCTTCGCATCTCGTGTTCTGAACATGCAATTCATCTAAGACAGGATCTCGGGAGTGGATAAACAGTCGACACGCAGAACCAAGTTCTCGGCCTCTGAGCGAGCCCCTGGCAAACTGACCCAGAGCAGTTTTGAACGTTCATCTCAACACAGGGTTTGCATCAGGACCTTGAAGTTATTGAACGATACCTCCACGATGCACATTATCTCGTCGTGAGGGCATTTCTCGATAATTTGGCATATAATACTTTGTATTCCGAGTACTTCAACACAGTCCTGCCAACGCCATTGAGTCGATCCAAGGTACAGAAGTACAGAACTGAACTCTTCTTTGAAAACCCAATCAGACCAACGCCAGAACGATGCCTCCCGGCCCCCGGCAGACTCTATGTACGAAACACCATTAAGAGCACCAACACGCAAAAGAAAAACTCGTCTTTGATCATATGGAACGGCTCCTATTCTACTCCAAGCGGATGTTGTTGGGGCTGAGCGCGGCTGGGTTTGGCTGAGTGGCCTCCTCGGCAGCGTTGGTGAGCGAGAGGTACGCAGTCCAGGCGATACCGATAGTAGACACAAAAGGCTGGACAATAGGGTCAGCAATTTGCAAACTCGGGTTGGAAGACTACACGAAAAGAATAGTACTTACAAGCTGGAACTGGACAGGCATCAAACGGAAGTTGATGACCTGGACCGCAGGCCAGACTGCGTAGTTGGCCTTCAGGGTCGGCACGTACATGTCTCGGAGCTTCGACATGACGGCACGTCGGCCACCACCCTCGGCAACAGTCATGACAGTGAAGAAGCAGGCAACACCTATCGCATTGTTAGTTTCGTGCGCAAGACCAGGACTGAGCTCATTTTTAAGATTCCAGAACCATCCTCGTCCCAAATGTGGTGTTCTAGTCGGGCACACGTACCAAACGGCGCGAAGATGATCTGGTCGAAGGCAACCCTCTTCATAGCAGGCCCAAAGGCACTAGTCTTGGTGATAGGGAAGGTCCTCGACAGAAATCCGAACCACTTGAACTGCAGTGGTGCCATGGCAAAACCGTACGCCATGAATCTTGTCAGTCGCTCGAAATCGAATGGCGGCGGCAGGGCCTTGGAACCGGGGATCAGCTCCCGCTCGGTGAATGGGTCTTTGACGTCGAGCTCGTAGGCTGTGTCCCGAGCGCCTGGAGAAGCGGGGGCCTTCCGAAGGGCACGCTGGCGGACAGCAGTGATCGACTGTGCGACGGTGTCGGCGATGCCTCCCAAGACGGCGTTGGTTACCATCATGGTGAGGACTAGGCACTGTCAGCATGATTTTCGCATTGAAGCCGACATTTTGGTTCATTAAGTCACGGGCTTTGGGGTGATGGACGGGGCTCGCGGCGATGATTGGCACGGCTGGCACATACCGGGTCGTTCGGCGTAGAAGGCATTGTACCTGGCGACGAGGCGGGCGACGAGTGTCATCTCGATGAGGAAGATGATGGCATGTAGGAGAGGCTATAATGGATGCGAAAATTGGTGTCAGTTTGGGAGTCCAATCTCAAAAGTTTTCTTTGAAGGTTTATGTTTATGAAGAAATGGGAAGTTGAAGCAAGACGGCAGGATAGCAACAGGTGAGCGCAAAGCGGTCGTGGTCAAGATGACGACAGCGAGTCAGAAAGGACAGTGCACGGAGGAAGGAGAGACGAGGCCAGATAAGACATACGACACGGTCAAAGAGGTATTTGCTGTTGATGGCGCGGTTGAACCGTCGACAGGTAAGTTCCCAAGTCATTTTGAAAGGAGAACAAGGCGGCCGGGTTGAGATAGGAAAATTAAAAAAAAAAAAAAAAACGAAAGCCGTCCAATGAGTATGACGACGGCGTTGTGTTTGCCGGTGGATCTCTCGGGGGCGGGTTGGGCTTTGGCTCCTTGGAACAAGTGCGTACTGGAGGACCACAGTAAGCCGCAACAAATGACGTCCCTACGGATACTGCCTGGGCGATCTACTGTGTGCTGGGTTTCCGCCTAGCAGAGCCACCCGCTCGATTTCTCGAGTATGAGACGACGTCGACGTGAGTGTTGATATCGAGAGAGGATCCTGCGATTGCACGGGTTCGATGATGGTAAGGGAGGTGTAGATGATTTGAGAGAATTCTAGGTGCGGAGTTGATGGTTGTCTGTTGCCTTTGAGACGGGCAGGTCACAGGTTGTGTGGCCCAGCGCCAGCATATCGGATGTGCGACCTCTCCGTTACCGCCCGTTTCGAATCCACCGTGTGCCTGGAGCCGCTATCAATCATGCGCTGCTTGTGCACTCTAAAGTGCTAAGTAGCAAAATTGGGGTCACCCCTGATGTACACAGGGGAGATAGGGTTGGGGAACTGGAGGCGTGCTGTGATATTAATATACTGCAGACGACATTGGTGATCCTGGATCTGATGGCATCTTCTCTCCTCAACCTCCCCTCCTTCAAAAAGCCAATATGATCCCCATGGCTTGCGTCGCAGTGCACCATTGCACCTGTTAGCTCCAAACCTTGGGTTAACCGGCTGTGAAACCGTGCACTCCGCCCGCGACCCGAGTTCTCGGCACTCACATTGTCCCACAGCTCTGGCACCCTCTCATGCCTCTCGCTCGTCTGCAGGCTCATTGCGTTCTTGCTCCTCGCCTATGTCTCGCACACAAAACCCACCGAGGCCGAGAGAGGGTAGCTTTCTCCTTTATCTCCTTGGAACCAAAGGAAATCCTCCCAACGTGTGGATATCACCAAGATTTCAAGGACAGGCTGGGTTTCAGGGCCTGTTCAAGATGTTCCTATCATAGGACTGCCGAGGGGCTTCACATCGGGGGCTGTGCAGGTCAAAGAGGGGTTGGGGAATGAGAGACCTCCCAGGCAGCCTTGTTCTTGGTCACGATGCGAATCACAGTACGCAATACGGACTGACAGGACGACTGCACTATCGTGGGCTATCTCGAAGTAATTGGCTTACTTGGGGGTATATCAAGGGCCGGAGGCAATGAGATACTTGGGAGATATGCTTGATTGGCTTCTTGGTCTATCAAACTCTCCTCTTCTCTCGAAGAGAGGGAATGCTCTAGTTATAGAGTCCTAACTGCTATTGCCTGGTAGGCAACAGATACCTTCCTACAAAGGAGACAAAGAGTGAATGTCCCAGAGTGAATCTCCAACTCAGATTCCCCGGACGGGGCCGCTGTCTGCTCTACGATCCTTCAGGGCCCTCGCTATGGGGCGATGCCATGACAGGAATGGCTTTCTCGACCAACAGCCTCGGTCCCTCCCTGACCACACACCCTCGTCTCATCTCCATTTGTGTATAGATCCCGCTGTCGCCCATCAACTGTCATGCCATGTGCACCGCATGGGTTCAAGCCTCTCGGGCGCTCGTGGCAATCTCCGCCCAGGGCGGAGAATTAAGCAGCGCCGGTGGATGCCAACTTTTGCACCCCTGGTCCCTGGTTGGCGAGCGACGGCGGGAGATCATCTTCGGCTACATGGTCCCGCTCTGGCACACTACCCGGACCAGAAGCCTAATGCGGATCTGTAAGACCGCGACACTCCTAAACAATACAGGAGGCGATGTCATTACCACAGTAGTAGTAGGGAGATTAACGACGTTTTTGCTCCCCATCCGCGGCTCAAGGCCAAGCCTGGACGTCCGACTCCTCGCCGTCGCCACCGGGGTCCTCGTATCCTGGCTGCTGTCTCTCGATATAAAGACATCCATACCATGGCCTCTCTTGTCGTTGAGCTGTGAGGAGCCGTTGTCTCTTCAGCCCAGCACTTCTCTCTCTCTCCCTGCCCCTACCATAAGGCTTACACATTCTTTTAATTCAACATGAAGTCCGTAACCTTCGCCACGGCGGCTGCCATGATTGGCACGCCCTTAGTCGCTGCTGGGCTCATCACGACCCGTGCTCCTGCCGCCAGTTGTCGTTGTCTGCCCGGGGATGCCTGTTGGCCAGCGACATCGTCATGGGACAGCCTCAACAGCACCGTTGGTGGCAAGCTGATCGCCACTGTGCCCATCGGCTCTGTATGCCACGACCCAACATACGACGAGGCAGCTTGTACAGCTTTGCGCGACTCCTGGGTCCTTCCGCAGACACAGTGAGTTCATGGGCTATGCTTTTATAATCGCAAGAGCCAAAATCTAATCCCAGTCCAGCTTCCCGTCATCATCCTCGGTAATGCAGGCCTATTTCGCAAACCAGTCTTGCGACCCCTTCACCGATCGTACTACCCCTTGCCAGCTGGGAAACTATGTCAGCTACGCCGTTGAGGTCACCTCTGCTCAGGACGTCGCGGAGACCATCAAGTTTGCGCGGGATAACAATATTCGCTTCCTTGTCCGGAACACAGGTCACGAGTAAGCTAGAATCCGTCACACCTCACCTGCGGCAACATCCTACTGACTGGCGTGAATCTAGTCACCTTGGTCGATCAACCGGTGCAGGAGCGCTGGCTGCATGGACGCACAAGCTCAAAGAGATCACCGTGACCGAGTGGTCAGACGACCTTTGGAAAGGACCAGCCATTAAAATGGGCGCCGGCGTGCTCGGGTATGAGGTTACCGAAGCCGGGAAGACCGAAGGTCTCGTCGTCGTCGGCGGCGAGTGTCCTACTGTCGGCCCTGCTGGCGGATACATCCAAGGTGGTGGCCATTCGGCCCTGACGACTAACTTCGGTATGGCCGCTGACCAGGCTCTTGAGTACGAGGTCGTTACCGCCAACGGATCGATTGTCACTGCCTCTCGTAGCAAAAACGCCGACCTCTTCTGGGCTCTCAGTGGCGGCGGCCCTGGCACGTTCGGCGTCGTCACTTCAGTCACCGTTCGAGCCCACCCCGAGGCACCCATCATCGGAGGCGTCGGCCTGCAGACCGCGGCATCTTACACTACCCAGGAAAAGTGGTGGCAAATGTTGGACGCTTTCCACGGACTTCTTCCGGGCATGACCGACCAAGGCGCAATGGTTGTTTTTGTGTACGGGAGCTCCGTCTTCGCCATCAACCCTCTGACAGCCTACAACAAGACGGCCGAGCAGGCACAGGCTATTCTAAGCCCGTTCCTTGACGTTCTCGCCAACCTTTCCATCCCATACTCCATATCCGCCACCAACTTCACCAGCTACCGTGACCACTACAACCAGTGGATGGGCCCTCTCCCCTATGGTCACGTCGAGGTTGAGTCTTATAACTTCGGTTCCCGAATTATCCCCCGCAACATTCTCGCCAACTCAGCCTCCCGCGCTAATTATGTCTCTGCTATCCGTTATGGTGCCGACAACTATGGTGTTCTGGCCGCGGGGACGGCCTTCAACGCAAGCGCCCCTACTGGCGTCTCCAACGCGGTGAACCCATACTTCCGCACGGCCACGCTCCACGTGCAATACTCGACGGCCTGGAGCAACGACCCAGCAGACTGGGAGAAGATGCTCGCGGATCAGAGACGTATGACTGATGAAATCGTCCCTCCCATCGAGGCGGCCACGCCGGGAGGTGGCAACTACATCAACGAGGTCGACTTCAACATTGCCGGCTGGAAGGACAAGTTCTTTGGTGGTAACTACGACCGCCTCCTCCAGATCAAACGCAAGTGGGACCCTACTGGCGTGTTCTACGCGCTCAAGACAGTGGGCAGTGATGCCTGGAACGTTGCGGCTGACGGCAGAATGTGCCGCGCATAATGATAAGCATATGAGAATAACATAGCGTTGTTTGATATGATATTCAATGCACATATTTAATTAAAACATGAAGTAAATGTCACGAAGTACTCGATAACTTCACGAATCAAATCAGGAAACCAAATAGAGGGTTTCTAACAGCTTATTTGATTAAAGGTATATTTATAGTAGGTATGTATATTAAGGAGAAGCTATCTAGTACTATAGGTAGCTTAGCTGGTATTCTAGTTAGTAAACTTACTTAGTTAGCCCCTTAATATACCCCTTACCCTAAAATTATATAGTTATCCTTAATGTATATATAACCAAAAAGGTATTTAAAATATAAGGAAAAGTATTTAATATAAAAAAAAGCTTTAAAAGTAAAGCTAATAGTAGTATAATAGTTAGTTTTCTTATTATATTTACTAGTCCTAAGTAGTTAAATTACTCTAACTAGTCTTTCCTTTATTCTCCTAATTACCATTATTACTAACTATTATATTATTTATATGGTAAATCTTTATCTAAATACCCGGCTTATCTTTCTTAGGTTTATAATAAGCTTTTTTTTTTCTTTCTAAGAGATT
>JADAZS010000258.1:0-57329 GCA_014872975.1 Diaporthe citriasiana | reverse complement strand
AGTATAAAAAACTTAAGATATATATTTACATTTAGACTTAATAATTATTATTTATTTTTCTTTATAAATTAATAAGTTTATTTAATCTTTTTATTAATTAGAGTTAAATTAGGGCTTATATTATAAGGTAAATACTTATAATTTAATTATAGTATATAAGTTAGGTATAATTATATTTATAATAATAATAGTTATTAAATTACCCACTTAAGGGATTAATTACTTATATATAAGATAGTTAATAATAAATAATAATATATTAATCTTACCGTTTTATAATTACCTAAATAATTACTAATTAATATTAATCTAACTTAGGTAATAGTAATTACTTTAAATTAGTCTTTATTTATTAGTTCTTATCTGGTATATAGGAGGGAAGAAGAGGCTAAAGGTGTGTAGTATATACGGCCTTATATCCTCCCCACGGTAACGGTAAAGTAAAGCTATCTACAGTAAATATTGCTTATCTAATAAGGCACCCTCGCCACAGTAACCGAAGGTCAGTCCGATTCATTTATCAAGAGCTGTTTGAAGGGCTTGCCCAGTAATCTAAGGTTTTCTAGGAACCGAATCAACCTGGCCAAACATACAGATTGCGCGGCATCTCTCCGTTGACCGTGGTTCAACAGAATGTGTGTCGGTGATGAAGTCCTGGCTATCAACTTGCCTCGAATCACATCCTCAATGTCAATCCATATCCTCCCCAACTCTGCCAGACCGCGTTCTTCAGATCAGTCGCTCTCTCGATGTTCAACTCATTGAGAACTTTGATGGAAAAAATACCGCCAAATACATAGCTCTCAGCCACTGTTGGGGGTAAGTAGCTGCCTAAATGTTCCCAGGCTTCTTTCGCTCGCGTCTTATCTTGAACTTATTCACCTCTGAAAATTTCGGATTATGCACAAAGAGGAACATACGCCAAGAAATGTTCCGCTCCACAGCAAAAGTGATTCCCATTATGCAGTGCATGGTTGTTTGCTCGTATTTACGAAACAATAAATGGCACCTGGGCTGATCTTCAAAAACTTAGTGGCACGGTACCCCTGCAGCTCACTTCTGGAACGCTCAACGAATTCAAGAACCACATCCTTTTCGATCATCTACCAAAGACGTTCCAAGATGCTCTTATAATTTGCAAGGCTCTGGATGTCCACTATATCTGGATTGACTCGCTCTGCATCTTGCAAGACTCTCAAGAAGATTGGGCCATGCAGGGCTCCAAGATGGCCCAGATATATTCTGACTGCCTTGTCACTATAGCTGCAGATGCTGCAGCGAACAGCGGCCAGGGCTTTCTGCGGCGCGTACCAGATCCAGACGAATTCTCCGTGACCTGCCACAAATACGAAAAGACTCAGGTTCACGCACACACTCTTGAAGATTCTAAAACGTATGAAGTGCATATTAGAAGAGGCGTGGATGTGAGCTATCTGGGCAGCTTCCCCCACCACTATGTCGCCACCCCAGAGACGACAAAAGACGAAGAGCTCTGCAGCCATCTGTCGAAGCGCGGATGGTGTTTTCAAGAAAGCCTCCTCCCAAATCGGGTTTTGCATTTTGCCTTTGGCCATTTGAGCTGGAGTTGCACGACCGATTCTTTTTGCGAGTGCATGTACGGAACAATCGACACAGCCACGAAGCGATACCGCAGCCTCCTTGCAGATGGATTTGAGCAAGGCCGTATCGTGGACCGAGCGGCGATGAAGGAGGACTGGCAGAACATAATTGTGGAATTCACTCGACGCCGTCTAACTTTCTCTTCAGACCGACTAGCCGCGTTGGCTGGCCTTGCTGCCCGTGTCCACGCTGAACATCCTGACCTCGAGTATCTGGCCGGTCTGTGGTCCGATACTTTGCCCCAGTCGCTGCTTTGGGAGGCAGCCAGCACAATGCGAGTACAGCCTTACATAGCGCCGAGCTGGTCATGGTCAGGCATCACCGGGGAAGTAAGTTGGGGGCATCAAGATGAACTCGATACGGTCGATCAATCCACGCTGAAGCTGGTCACTGCCAATTGTTCTCCTGCGGGGGCGAACAAATATGGAGCTCTCAAGAGCGCAGAGTTGGTCGTGCAGGGCCAAATATGGCGTGTCAAGCTACTTGGGGTAGAAACCTATTGGTTCGATTCTGTCAGAATTCTGAGAGAGGACGGCACTGACTCACCATACATCCTGCCGATCGTGGGAGTATGGGACGTTCCTGCTGAGATTAGGGCCTTGCACGAGCAAGATGACTCCAGCGAAGATAGTAGCTTTTCTAAGGCCAGCAGCTTTGCCGAGGAGAGCAACTCGGAGTTGAATGACATTGCTGACGATGAAGAAAAATCCTCCGAGGAAGAGAGCTCTAATGAAGAAAGATCTGACGAAGAGAGCTCTGACGATGATGGCTCATCTGCTAATAACGGCCTGACAGAGGCAGTTGGAGAATTTGCCTTGTTGAATGTCTTGGGTTTGGTGCACTTTCTCATTCTGAGACGCTGTCAAAAGGCTGAGAGACCAAACACATTCCAACGGATAGGCATCACCTCAATCCATCTAAGCAACCATCGCAGTTCACAAGGGGTGTATCCTCCAATGATGAGCCACGAAGCTCAGGCACTTGGGACAATGAGGGAAATAACGTTAGTATAGGTGGACTTTCAAAGCAACATATATAGCCATTGCAAGCTTTGCTCAGGTATCCGCTAAGCGGCCACAGCATCTATAGGAGACTATCTGGGAGGTGAACACTGCCAAACCTCCTTTGGGATAGATTCTATGGAATAGCCTCCCATGCAACAACATCCTATAGAACAACCTCCTTTAGGAGATACTGCTTCTGAATCAAGCCGGTCAGTACCAAAAAGAACTTGTGATAATCGCCGCATTATCGAATAATCTAAGCAATATGTATACTCGCACCGTCACATGTAGCAAGAAACGCTCCGGGCTATTATTTGATGCTAGTGAATCAATTGTGAGCATGCCATTTTGGATTAACCAAGAGCGTGACCGCGTGAGACGCACTTGTTCAATGTTGTCTTCGTGCCTAGAGCAGACAACTTGTCTCATGAGTAATTAAAACATACGTCACAGATGGTGCTGACAGCTATTCAGTTCTCGGTGCAAGAGACTCGCGACATAGAAATGGAGAATGCCCGAGCCTGCGAGAGATGATGAATGCCTAACCTTGCACCATCATTCTCCCTCTTCGTCTTCAGCCTCAGGCTCCTCGAAGGGAGGGAGAAGATCCGTATCTATATCCGATATCCTCCTCCTGTAAAACTCCTGTGCTCCTCGGGCCCCAGCCTCTGGAGCTCTGGGGATATTTGATCTCATTTCAGATTTGAAGGCGCGACTCCGACGCCAATGGCCTCGTTCGATTCTCTCCTTGTCCCGTCTGATGATCCATTCCGTCAGTCTTGCATCACCCTCTGTCTGCTTGATCCTCTCTCTTTCCAGTTTCTCATACAGGCTCCAGTCATCGAGCTGCGAAGGTCTCGGAATGTGGAGGATCTCATCGATCGGTATTTGGCCTGGCAAGCGTTCGAGAACGAGTCGCATGGAGTATATGTCAGTTGCTTGGTCGAGTTTCAGACTCCAACTCCTGAGGATATAACTGGTCCAATGTCAGTGAAGATACCGAGTAACAGCATATAGAACCGCTTTCACTCACAGCCCATCGTATCTAATCCCAGCCACAGGAGCATACACGCTTTTCAAGCGGAAACCCCTCAGGACCTTGGTCTTCTGGCCCACCTGTGTGAGCAAATTGTAAAACATCTCGTGCTGCTTTCCTCGGCGGCAATACATCGTTCTACCTTCGGGTAATCTCTCCTCGCTGCCAGTCAAAAGGGGAAGTACGGCAACGCCATATCGGCCCTTGGTCGGTTGCTGAGAAGCAGCGCCGACGATACCATCTCGATGCGCGCAGCCGATGTTGAGCCACCAACTATACTAGCGGTCAGTTTTTGGCCCTTCGATATCGTGGTACTTACACAGCAGGGGAGATACTCACGTTCCAGGAGTGTAATGCAAGCTCACCTCGGCTTCCGAGAGCTCGTGTGCGATCGGCTCCTTTGGTGACCATATGCCCAATCCGTCGGAAGCTATGGCAGAAAATGAAACGTCCCGAAGCGCGTTAGAAAAGAGACTGTCCAATCTGTATTGGTCCAGTGCGAAGTATTCCGACTTGAAGCGGGCGCGCCAGTGTTTCTGCAGGCTCTGTACTTTTTCAACCTCGGACCCCAGTCCCACCTCCGCGATGCGAGGTCTGGCTGAACTGCTTTCGTTCTCGTACGTGTGGATGATTTCGGCAAGTAGTTTATCAAGCCGGGTATTCTGGATGACAGAGAATGTGATTTTATGGCTCGCTCGGCTCGTAGGTGGAGCTTTTGGGGCCGTCTTATCATCGACTTCGTCCAACAGCATCATGTCCAGAACAAAGGCCAACTCTTCGAACTCGAGCAGTGTGAGCGTGCTACCCCGAGATATGGCAGCACGAATGGTATCAGATAGTCCGAGAAGCTTTGAGACGTTCCTACATGATTCGTTAGTTATTACTGCCCCACCCCTTTTGTCTTATTCCTTCATCGTCATCGCTGAAGAGTCGTTCGACCTGCTCTGTGATCGCGTGATCTGACCACACAGTGGCTTTTCTAGATAACCGAGACATAGACACCATGCATTATGATTGATGTACCCCATTTCAGGGCCCAAGGTGCTACCTGTAGAGCCGTCTATGGATATTGATGTTCAACATGGGGGAAGAAAGGTAAAGAGATACGGACCAACCGGTGTCACTGATCCATACGCTGGCTTCACTGCTTCTTGACCCAAATGATTCATTGGTCGATACTCTCGGCAAAGTGGCTGATTTGTCACCAGTTAGTGGAGGTTCTGGAGACACTACATATGTAAGGGCCACGTGAGGAATAGGAATTACAGACTCACGAGTTTGTTCAGTGCTGCCGTCGTAGGAATCCGACCTTGGGAGAATCACTTCCCGGAACTGTACGTCCTGACCAAGAAACGCGTCAATACGTCGATGCATATCTGTACGGCAGCAAGGAACGTGGGCTTGCCTCTGATGGATCCAATACGCGAACGCGTCTCGACTGGGTCGCGCTCTCTTCGGATATGGAATGTCGACGGTGCAGGCGCATTGCCAGAGAAAGGCTTGTCTCCAGATTGCGAAGGCAGAATCCGGCATGGTTTGGATCATGATAAGGATAATCTTGATCGGCTGCTTGCCAGAAATGCTTCTTGTGGAACCCGGGCTCGTGACGTACGCGAGCCTTGTCCCGGGACCTGTGTGACAGCATCATTGCAAGCTGAATTCGATCGCCGGCCCTGTAGTGCGTAGAGTCTGTTGGTGTATCATGATGAATGGCGTAGATCCATGAAAAGTGTGCGACTCGAAGCTGTCTGTTACGCGGGTGATGTTTTGCAAAGGCCGCCTTCCCAGATAAATGACTGCACCACCGGAGGAGCATACACACGTAATATTGAACATCGTACCTTCTAAATCACACCGAAACGCCCGCTACTTCCATGTCGAGGAATTCGTATGAACCTCAGAGACAAATGTTGCCGAGTTCGGACGAGAACCGCAAAGTGAAATTAGCAAGCCAGGAATATGCAGCCACTGAGCTGGCAACATTACACGAAATTTGTTTCTGCTCACTAAATCAGGGATTCGAGCTGGTCCTCGAGCTTAGTAGAAAATTTCAGTCATCTCTGGAGTCCAATGGGAACGCAAGTGTCACCCTGCTATAAGCGGTTTTGCAACCGAAATTGGAAGCAAAGAAAAGTCAGAGAATGAAGAGAGGTATACTAGAGCCACTGCACTCAGTCGCGCAACCGAACCTCTGTATCGTGGCGCTGATCTATGCACTGTTGGACGTTCTTGATCGGACTGGTGTAGTGATGGGTAAAGACTCGAACCTCAATATCTTTCTGCAATGTGAGACAACGTCCCAAGATATCTACTTCATGACGAGATGCAGGAGCCCTCGGGGAGTAGTTATCGAACAGCGGAGGACACAGACGGGAAAAGTAAAGCAGACAAAATCAATATGTTCAATTATGACAGTTTTTTCAACTACACAGTTTTTGGATTCTAGAAAATGCTGTCACTCGAATCACATGTAGCTGTTGTGATTGCGTGGTCCCGTGGTAAAATCGTAATTAGGGCCTGAAAACGAGTGACAAAAGAGGGAAAGAATATATGGCAGCTTTTGCACTTGGAGTGTCGTGGTTCAATCTCAGCCAGGGGGTTTGCGTTGACTTGCTCGGCAGCAAGGCCCCGTAACTTTGGTGCGGCCGGTGCCGTGATCGGCCCCGCTACGGTTGCGATGCTCAGTCTGCTTTGTCATGGAGTCTTTTTCGACTCATGACGACCACTTCTTCCTCCTCAGACGACAACAGGCAATCGAGAAGAAGGCAGCGCAGTCCTCCGACACCACAACGCCAAGATGATAAGGCAAAGCGTACGGTCCTTTGCGACCAGCGCCCTGCGCATGGCCGAGGCCTCTTCGCCCAAGCTGGGCATCGCCCAAGCTCAAGGAGTCGCTAAAGGCCTGACTGGAGGTACGGCCCTCTCGTCAAATCACAGGCACATACACAGACACACCTATGGCAGTCTGCCGAAAATTTAACGGACTACGCATGCTGACTTCCCTCGGCAGCCATCGGAAACACCCCGCTGATCCGCCTGAACAAGATCTCCGAGCGGACCGGCTGTGAGGTGCTCGGCAAGGCCGAGTTTATGAACCCAGGCGGGTCTGTCAAGGACCGCGCGGCGCTGTTCGTGGTGAGAGACGCCGAGCGCAAGGGCCTGATCAGGCCGGGCGGCACCGTCGTCGAGGGTACCGCCGGCAACACGGGCATCGGGCTGGCCCACGTGTGCCGGTCGCTGGGCTACCGCCTCGTCATCTACATGCCCAACACGCAGTCCCAGGGCAAGATCGACCTGCTGCGCCTGCTGGGCGCCGAGGTCTACCCCGTCCCCGCCGTCGCCTTCGACAACCCGGAGAACTACAACCACCAGGCCCGCCGCCACGCCGAGCGCCTGGACAACGCCGTCTGGACCAACCAGTTCGACAACACCGCCAACCGCCAGGCCCACATCGAGACCACGGGTCCCGAGATCTGGGCCCAGACCCAGGGCAAGGTCGACGCCTTCACCTGCGCCACCGGCACGGCCGGAACCTTCGCCGGCGTCACCCGCTACCTCAAGGATGTCAGCGGTGGCAGGGTCAAGTGCTTCCTAGCTGACCCGCCCGGCAGTGTGCTGCACTCTTACGTCCAGTCCGGTGGCAAGCTGGTCGAGAGGACCGGGTCCAGCATCACGGAGGGCATCGGCCAGGGGCGCATCACGGACAACCTGAAGCCCGACATTGGCCTGGTGGACGACTCGCTGCACATTCCTGATGAGGAGACAATCGAGATGGTCTACCGCTGCCTGGACGAGGAGGGTCTTTACCTGGGTGCCAGCTCAACGCTCAACGTCGTGGCTGCCCAGAAGGCGGCCGAGAAGCTGGGCGAGGGCCACACCGTTGTCACCATGCTTTGCGATGGGGCTTACAGATACCAGGACCGGCTTTTCTCGAGGAAGTGGTTGACGGAAAAGAAGCTGATAGGATCAATTCCTAAGCACCTAGAGAAGTACATAGTCTTGCCATGATAGGGGGAAGACTCTTGGTTGATAGAGATCAATATCCACAAACTGTACATATCATCAAGCCGCCGACGTGGCTTCGGCTTCAGCCGTGGGCTCAGCATCCTTCTGTGCCTTGCTGGGCTCGATGAAGCACTTCTCATACAAGTATTTCCCCCGCCCCTTCTGGGTTTCAGCTGCTTCAAGAGCAGCGCTCACCTCCTGGGCTAGTGGGTCCCTGCGCAGCTTGATCTGGCTCGCAAGGTCGCTGCCCAATCCCTCCATAGCCAAGTCGAAGCCCTTCAGGATTGGTGAGGCTACCAGCGCAAACTTGTTCTTCTCCATCATGTACTTGGTGCCCTCCACGTCTACATAAGCCTCATGCGGATGCAGGTCCAACAACCCCTTGCCCTCCGGCCACAGGCTCACGATGACCTGCGCATATCTACGCATCTTGTCGGCATGCTCAGTTTTGCCGTGCTTGACTGCAAGCATGGCCGTGAGGAACAACGGCGTGGCCAGGATCTGTGGATCCCTCTTGAGGGGGAAGCGATCCTTGATCAGCTCCGCGCGCTCCTTGTCCGTCGTGTGCAGCTCGTGGCCCTCCCCGTTCAGGATCTCCACTATCCTCTCGGCGGACTTGAGCGCGGTGTTCAGCGAAGATATGCTCCACCCTGCCTCGGCTGCCTCCCACACGATATAGGTCATGATCTCCTGGACCTTCTCCGACATGTCCAGCTTGAAGCCCGTCCTCTCGGGTTTCTTGACGGCCTCGATGACGGGGCCCAGGGTGCCGCTCATGCCGGCCTTCCTCACGATCTTGGGCCAGTCCGAGACCTCGAACTTGCGGCGCGCGTTGTGCTGCAGGGCCTCGAGCAGCTTTGGCAGCTTCTGCCAGTCGTCCTTGGTCTTCATGTTGTCGAGGGCCTGGAAGAAGATCTTGCGCGTGTTTGGGACTTCGCCTTTCCTGTAGTCGAGGTATCGGAACTTGATGCGCTTCCCGTCGATCTCGATCTCGATTGGCTCGAGCTCCAGCTTCTCCTTGTAGCGCTCGCGGAATATCTTTTTCCTCTGGGCGAGGGGCAGTACACTGGGGAGGACAATCTTTTGCTGCACCTCGTGTAGCAGGCCGTCAAGCTCGGCGTTGGACGTCTTAGAGAAGGTGATGACATTGCCGGCTTGCCGTGGCGCCGAGGCCGAGAAGCATCTGGATTGCTGCGACGGTGGTGCAGCCCGTGTCGAGGCCCCTAGGGCGGCTCGACCTGCCCTGAAGGCAGGCCGTATGGAGTTGTTGGACATGGCCGCTGTGGTCGTTGTCGTTCAGGCGCGGTGCAGCTGGTGCAAGCTTGTCCGGGGCCTGCTGATCGCAAATGTTCAAAAAAAGTTACCCAAGCCAATCCAGAACTACAGCGGTACTTAGGTACATCAGAACGTCTAAAGCCACTTTGAAGGTCAAGGTACCCAATCATATCCGGCAATCGCTAGCTACCCGCAGCACCCCTGCGCGAACTTCGTAGCCCCGAGAATTTGAGAAGACGATTGATAGTCCACCACCGTCACATGTGGCACCCTCCGCCCTCGCCGCCGTCATAACCCACACTCCGGCCCATCATGAATTCAGCACCTTTACGGCGGCCCCTAGGCTGCCTTAAGGCGGTGCTGAGGCACTCAAGACAACAAAACCGGTCATTCCGCCTCAGCAAGGCCCAGCTGCCCCGGGAAAGGCCCCCAGCACCAAAGACACCGGCGCCCGGATTCTGTAGGTTGTCCCTCCTTGCGCGAGCCGTGACATGGTGGTGCTGACACCAGTTCCCCCCGACACGCAGTCCTCATCCAGGACAAGCACACACCCGACAAGGTGCGCACCGGCTTCGCGGTCTACACCTCCCCGACGAGCGTCATCCCCTCGCTCAAGCTCACACACCCGCACCTCCGGCCCCCGCCGCCGAACCCGGTGGCGGCGCACCACGCCTACCAGATCCGCAAGATGGACCCCTCGGGCGCCCGGACGCGGCTCTTCAGCAAGGAGAACCCGGACAGCGCGCGCGTGGGCGACGTGCTGCTGGTGACCACGAAGCGGTCGGCGGAGCCGTTCGCGGGCGTGCTGATGAGCGTCCAGCGGCGGGGGATCGAGTCGAGCCTGCTGCTGAGGGGCCAGCTGGCCAAGACTGGCGTCGAGATGTCCTTCAAGATCTACAGCCGCAACGTCACGGGCATCGAGATCATCAAGCGCCGCTCCAGGAGGGCCCGCCGCGCGCGCCTCACCTACCTGCGCCACCCCAAGCACGACGTCGGCAGCGTCGAGCACCACGTCCGCGAGTGGCGCCGCAGCAGGAACGTCTTTGCCAGCGCCGTCGGGAAGGGCAAGAGGAAGCAAAAGAAGAGGGTCGAGTTTTAGAGCGGGAGGGCGCCGGGATATTGTTTGGCGCTGTGAGCGCAGTAGAGACGGAACGGAAAGGTCTCCTTACGCAGGCCTTGCGAGGGTTTTGTGGCATAGTATGCGGCCTAGCGCGCACTTGGGACACGCATACTCAGGTGAGGAAGCCTCATGCTTCCCCAAGGGTCTCGAAGGAATACACGTGGATGAATTACAAAATATTCTACAACGGTGCTATTACCGCCTCGATTCTATGTATGTATGTTACCATCTGGCTGGAACGAGTGCTTTCCACAACAAGCACAGGCGCAATGATGACGGTACAAACTGTATTGTACAGTGAGAAGCCAAATGTATGCTGCTGCTTTCCACTTTTCCGCACCACTACAACAAGAACATCACCCAAGCCCTGGAAAGAAACGCCCCAAATTGTAATACAAGAGTATCTCAGAGTGAGAAATGACAACTGCCGAGCCGTAGACCAAGGTATAACCTTTCTTCCTCTTGTTTTCTATCGCTGTGTGCGCCTCCCATGCATGAAACCAACCGCCGGGGTTCTCTTTTCTTGGTAGATTCTTTTCATAACGAGAAGGGGAGGTGAGAAAGCCTCCCAGATGAATCAGAGTATGAAAAATGACAATCGATGGTCCGTCATTAGACCTCTTCCCTGTCCCTGTCCCTGTCCCTCTCTCTTGCCAGTGTCGCGTTGTTGACCGACCGCCTCGACGTTGAGTATGTTTCCGACCGGCGCGGCATGCTCATATAAGGCTCGAACGCTGGCCCGAGGATGGGCCCAGGGTCGTCCACAGTCGGGTCAGACGTCACCCTCCTGAGGTTCGTGTCATGATGTGGTATCGAGGGGCCTATCTGCAGCAGCTGAGAGATTACGTTGGAGTTGACGCGCTCAACCCGGTTGTCCATGCTCTTGGTCCGGCCGCGGTTGAGACTCCTGCCATCTGTCGCAACGGACACGGCCGAGCCCCTCCTGGGCATCGTCCGCGTCCTCACGCCCGTCAGCGCCGGTTCCTCGGCCTCGTTACGGAACCGGGACTCGCTCGGAAGGAGAACGGCGCGATCCAGGCCGTATGGCAGGCCACGGTGGCGTCCTCGTATCTGCATCGCAATGATAACCAGTTTTCCCACGACGGTAAACTGGGATGACAGCGAGGCGTTGACGGTGGGGTAACCGAGGCTCAGGCCGACCGTGCCGTACGCGCTCACGATCTCGAAGAGGACGGCGAACATGGAGAAGTCATTGCTCGACAGTCGATTACCCTCCGATATCGACAGGATGAAGAAGCCGATGAAGATGAACCATAAGTCGAAGGAAAGCTGCCGCCGCAGATGGGCGCCGACGTAGCTGAAAGAGTTGGCGTGCGTTCCCTCGTCGTCATCGCCGGACACATCTTGGTAGATGCCAAGAGACTTCTCCTCGTAGACGTTGGTGCGACGAACAGAGATGGCAATGGGGAAGACGGAGATATACATCATAATGAGGTAGGACGTCTGAACAGCAGGGTGCAAATAACTGAGATTAACACATGAGAACCCAGCCGTCCTGGTCGACGCGGCTTGGAAGAGGCCGTCCAGGATTTTGATGCCGGGAGACAGCTCTGCGATCGGTCCGCTGCCGAGCTGCAAAGGTGTTAGTTGGTCTCGCGCACTAGAGAAAGGAGCCCGGAACTGTACTTACGTCTAGTATGATAAAAAAGATCAAGTCGATCCCGTTCAGGATGACGAGTAGCCAGAAGAGCCACCACGTCGCCGCCGCGGGGAAAAGCAAAGTAAAGCATCGACGAGGGTGGTCCAATAGGAACCGAAGTTCTTCCCACAAGCCGGAATGGCGAGGCACCCAGAGGTTCGTGACCCAGATGATGAAACGGAGCATCACAGGGAACCCCGTGTTCCCAATGACGATGAAGAAGCTCATAACCAAGAGCGGGAAGACTGCTGTGTTAAAGGAATTCATGCTGTCGGGTGTCAAGGTAAAGCCCAGGTCCATGAAGGCAGAGCTGCTGGTGAAGATGCCCCACCACGCCCTTGATTGACCGGCATTGTCCACGATGGAACCATACGAGGAGTTGAGAATCCATGGGGTGAGGCATACTACCGCTAGGATCCAAAATCCCCAGAAGTACATGGTAAGTATCAATGAGAGGGTCTTGAGAGATCTGTACTCGATGCCACCTAGCTCCTCCCTCTGGTCCTCGGTCAGGTCGTGGAATTGCGAGTTTCGTCCCAGCGTGGGCTGCCAGCTCAGGTACGGCGCTTCATCCTGGTCCTTGTCTCTGGTGAGGGCGTTCCTGATCGTGTCGAGAGTCTGGCGCCTCTTTATCCGTGAGAGCGGTGCATCGCGCTCATGGTGGAGCTTATCATCGCCCTTGTTGAAGAAACGGGGTTTTCGGAGCCTGAACGGGGTGAGTACGTTGATGAAAGCCCTCGCGTCGTCGTTTATGTCATCCATGGTGCTGTTGTGCTTCGATTCCTTCGCAGCTGGTTCCTGGATTGTTATTCCCTTGGGACGGGCTGACCTGTCCGCATCGCCCGCACTGCTTATCCGCGCCCCAGGGGACAGGGGTGGGTCTTGCTGCTCGTCGGAGTCCTCGTCGATCCTGCTGGGACGTAGTCCCCTCTCGACATCCATTGGTCCTGGTATACGAAGGACCTCGTCATTGTTGTTGTTCCGTTGGCGTTCGAGGATAGCAATGTGCTCCTCCTGTGTTCGTTTGCGCGGGTACTTCAGCTGGTCGTCCTCAACACCGTCACTTCTCTTCACGGTTCCTGCAAACCGGATGCCGGGGCCCGGACTGTCAGTCACTGCTGGGCCGGAATCCTGCTCAGGGTATGTCCCATCGGGACTGACACCCGAACTGCTGCCATCCGAAGGCTTGTCCGCATTTTCTAGCACGATTCCGTCGTTCGTCATCCTCGTCCTGTTGCCATTGTGCATAACCGTTATATGACGGCCATTAACGCCATTCTGCGGCCGAGGCTGCTCTGGCTGTGCAGTAGACTTGGACTTTGAGATGGTGGTCCTGCGATTTCGCGCCTCGCGCACAATGTTCTGGAACTTCTTCTCGAACCAGAAGAGCCGTAGGAATACAACAAAGGAGTTGATGGTGATGGGGCTCGAGGCCATGGAACACAAGGTGATGATGACTTGCTGGCAAGTATTCAGCTTGTTCACATCAACCGGGTTCAGCCCGGCCTGTGTGTTTGCTCCGACCGCAAAGAAGAGCGCATCTATGTATGCGAGTTCTCCTGCGGCAGTGCCATAGATGACCACCGACGCCAGAATGGACAGTCCTATGACCCAGAAGTCTGCAAAGGCCAGGTCAGATATACACAAAGGCGGCATTGGCGTGACGGTGTGACTTACAATGAACAGTAATGAAGTTGAAATGAGGCTTTTTGGAGACAAAGGATGGCTTAAGGGATTTGAGCTGATCCCAGAATATGCTGAAGACTGGTGAAACCATGATGGGCAGGCTCCAGATGATCACCAGATGACCAGTAACTGCGGGACGTGGAGACTTGCGGAAACCCAAAAAGTAATCAGAGACTGGACACTGCGGAATAGCTGCCCTGGGGTCTCAGAGTACAAGGAATCATTGTCGCGAGGCTTGGCAGAGGTTTTCGTTTGATGCGCACCGGTGCAGTCCCAAAGCCCGAGTTGGTGGGTGAGATGGAAGAGGATAATACGAGACGAGATGGGCCCGAGTAAGTTCGTCTCTCCCGGATCGAAGCCGGGGGAAGGCGTGATTAGCCTGACGCCTCGAGTGACACGGGATGCCGAGTATGTGAGGTCTGGCCCGAGGACGAAGAAGGCGATGGCAGCACAGGCTAAGTTGGTCGACGAGTGAGGGCTGTTATGCGAGTGAAGGAAGTCGCAAATTTTGGGGGCGCTGCTTGGCTGCAGTCCGGGCCCGTGGAGGAGTAGGCACTACTCTACTACCGGTGCCAAGCTGGATCGATCTGACAGACAGACTTACTTAATTTAGCTCGAGTTGTCAGCCGGAAAGGATGGGGGACGCGCTGCTCCTCGCAACGGTACGTCGCAGAGGTCGGCCGATGGGTTGAAGGTTGTTGTTCCTTTGGCCTTTGGGGGAGGGATGGCTGGATGACGTTGGGCATGAGGATGTGGCTTGTACGTTTCGATGTGCTCCAGCAGAGAGAGCTCAAGGCCCCGTGGCGGGAGTCTTAACGGCTGAAAGGAATGATGGCGGGCATTGTCTGTTTTGTCTCCGCTCGCTATTCGCCTTGTGAGGGGAGGAGGCGCGGGAGGATCCCGGGACGCTGGTAGAGACGGCCAGATGACGACAGCGACAATTACAGTGTCGTATCTGGTTGTTAAAGAACCGAGGTAGAGCGCGCGGTATTATTATTGGGCACTACTGCCTCGCGACGCCGCTGCTTCTGCTGTTTTGGCGACAGCAACAGCACCACCAGCAGCTCGGCCCAGTCCGCAGACCGTCGCGACGGATCGTCGAGGTGGGTTGAATGAATGGTCAGGCTGTGGAGTAGACGTTGCTCTGAAGAAAGTGACCCAAGACACAGAAGTGGGCTGAGCCAGGCTGAAGGTGCTGAGCGGATTTAGGTAGAGCAAGACGACAACTAGGGCAACAACAATTTTGTAGAGCTCCCGCCTGCCTTCTTTGCGAGCGTCCCGCGGCACAGCATAAAAATTGTTGCAGATCGCCAGTGTTAAAATAGACTGGCCGCGTTTGGAATTCCGACACAGGCCCCTTTTCAATCTCGTTCCCGGGACGAACGACTAAGGGACCTTTTAGACTCGCAGGATGATGGGTCGTTCTGACCTGTGGTCCTGGATCAGACTTCCACCGGACAATCTTAAAATAAGAGAGAGAGAGAGAAAGAGAAAAAAAAAAATCCCACCACGAACCACACCGCCCGCCGAGCCGAGCGAGGCCACGTCAAGAGATCATTGCAGCACTGCGCTGACTATGATCCGTACATGCAGGCAACACAAACTCGTTCACACCTGAGATGCACCTACCGAACGACTTGCCAGCGAGAGCCTGTCAAGCCCCGTCCCAAGCCAGCGGTTCTCTTGTTCCCGCCCCCTGTTCGACCTACAGTAGCAGCTTGGCCGCTCCAAGGGAGACCCATGGACTGAGGCCGAGACGCAGCGAAGCCCACATTGACATTCAATGTCGTGACCCACTTCCGGGAGTTGGACTATGCGGCCTGGCAGTCCTGGCAGCACTCCTGCATTTCCCCGGTCCCGCTCAATCAAGGCATTTACTTTGCCACGCGATCAAGCTAATGCCCGCGTTGCCGCCGTTTCGAACTGAAGGCAGTTCAAGCACATCCATTGCCTGGGGCGGCTTGGGGCGGCCTTCCAAAAGATCAGACTCAGATTATGGTGGGAAGCACCAATCAGCTGCATACTGCACGGGCGAAAAGGGTAAGAAGGCGAGCACGGCACCATGCAGAACACCTATCATAAAAATCATAACATAAAACCTGCCTCGTCATGGCGCCAGACGCAGGTGACATCTCATGTTCCCGACAACAACCGCAGATAACGATCCGTAAAACAACACGCCTCTCTTGTCGCGACGGTCGATCAGCGGCCTATGGACGCAGAGTATTCGCCAGCATGGTCCATCGAAGCGACTTGCTTCGCCAGGGAAGTCTTGCCGAGCCAGCCGCCTCACACTGAGCAAACATATAGAAGCTGCTGCACAGGCGGAAGGACGGCTGCATTCGCCCGGGGACGGGCACTTAACCTAACGCCCTTGATAACATAATTCTGCTTGCCTTTGACGGGTTATTTGGGAGTGGTCTTGGCGATAACTCCCAAGGCAGCATGGTGGTCGACATTTCTCTGCAAGCGCGCTTCCCACAAATCAATTGTCGCATTGGAGTAGGTATTAATTCAGGCCCCCGATGCAAAGCCGCCAGCCATGTATTGATCTACGAAAGTGGACCCCGATCGACTGTCACGCAGTAAACGTGCAAGATAATCACCCGGCTGTATACCGATACCTAGCCATCCGGAACGCCGTATGCTCCTCTTGAACTTGCCCCGAACCAAGACACACTCATTTCGAGACTCTCCCGCCTCTCACTCTTGTGCCGCCTTCCTCCGTCTCTCGTTGTCCCTGGAAATTTTCTTGAAGAAGTCGCTCCTCGGCCCCTTCTTCTTCGTCATGGACCTGTTCGCGCTCTTGTTCTGCTCCACGTACGCCATGTCCTGTCCGCCGCTCAGGTCGCTTAGGGCGCCCGCCGTCCTCCTTACGTAGTTCTTCTTCTTGCCCGACTGCCGCAGCGGCTTGCCGTCTGGGCCATAGAACATGTTGCCCTCCGCCGCCAGCCCGCTCTCCTCCCTGTCGTAGACCGCCGCAGACTTCTCGAGGTCCATGAGAAGTTTAGTTAGGAGCTCCTTCCGGTCCTGTGCCGTCGCGAACGCCAGGTCTGGAGTCTTTTCGATGTTGTGCAGGTGGGTGATTACCTTGAAGGCATACCCTTGGTCAACCAGGAACGCCTGCCTTTTCGACGAGAAGTACATCTCCTGTGTGTCCTTGGAAACGAGTGAGTAGAAGAAGGCGTTGAAGCCCTCGTCATTTCGCCGCTTGGCTCGCAGAATACGGCCTAGGCGTTGGGCTTCCTGACGCCGCGAGCCGTATTGGGCCGAAATCTGAATGAGGCATGTAGCTTCGGGAAGATCGAGTGACGTGTCACCGATCTTGGAGAGGAAGATAGTGTTGGTCGAGGGCGAGTCTCGGAACAGCTGCAAAATAGTCTGTCTCTCGGAGTTGCTGGTGCCGCCGTGGAGGTACGGCTTCATCAACCTCTTCGCATAAAACTCCAGAGCGTAGATGTCGTCCGAGAAGACGATGATCTTGTCGCCTCGCTCTTCATGATATTTGATGAGATACTGGCACGCCTGTATCTTGCTAGGATTCATGACGTAGAAGAGCGATCTCTTGCGCGAAGGTGCTGCGAGATAATGATCGTAGAACTCCGTTGTCATAGTGCACCAGACCTCGGCACACTGAACTCTTGCAATATGCCCTTGCTGTGAAAGCTCCATCCAGTTGGCCTCGTATAACTTCGGCCCGATCAGGAAGTTCAGATCCTCGATTTTATTGTCTTCTCGCAGGAGGGTCGCTGTAAGACCCAATTTGGAGTGAGCCTTGATAGCACCCGTGACTTTGCGGAACATGTTTGCAGGGACAACATGCACTTCGTCCAGAAGCATCAAGCCCCATTCCCGACTTTGGAGGAACTTCATCATCTTGGCCGACTCGTGAGCTCGCTCTCGAGAGTTGCTAACCATAGAATAGGTCGTGACGATAACGCCGGTGTTGCCGGTGAACACTTCCTTGTTATCAGAGGAGAATATGGCAATATCATCGGGATTGATGTTCGACCACTTGATGAACTCATTCCTCCACTGGATGACAGACATGTTGCTAGTGGCCAGGACAATGATCCCCTTCTTGATCGTGCAAGCAGCCGTGATGCCAACCAATGTCTTCCCTGCCCCACAGGGCAACACAATGATACCGCTCTTCGCGCGGCCGTTACCAAACATCTTGCTGAGGCTTTTCTCCTGGTACGGACGAATCTGCGTTGCTGGCTGCAGGTCGATTTCCAGATTGGCGTTGACGTTGTCATTTCGGAAGTCGTACTCCTCCAGAGCAGGATAGCGTAATTCCAGGCACTGCTTGGCGACCTCGCCGACTTTCTCGTCCTGGATCTGAAATGCATGGACGACATCTGCATCTTCTTCGTCGTCGTCATCGTTCAGTGCGGTGTACACGTCCTGAGCCGTGGGGCCTTGTCCGCCCTGACCAGCGTTGACTTTGTTGTTGCCCAAGCCCTCGGCCTCGCGCACACCAGCAGCTTCCTTGGTTCCAGCGATGGCCAATCCCGACATCTTGGGAGCACTCGTCGTAACTTCTTCAGCGCCGTGTACTCGGCACTGTCCGCCGATGATGGGGTCCTTGAGCAGCAATTGCAAGACTTCAGCGTCTGTGGTCTCCACATAGTACTTGTTGTTCCTCAACACAAGCTTCACCTTTCCATAAGCCCTCCCACAGTTCTTGATGAACTTTTTGATGTTTTCGGGGACCGGCGTCTTTGAGAAGCGGTCGAGGGTGTTTTCTATGTCGTTCGGATTCAGACCAACAGAGACGGCAGCATAAAGACTGTGTGTAGTGAGCTTATACTCGTGAAGGAAGGTTGGCCTTGACAAGGGCTCGGCAATCGTGATGAGGAAGTCCTGCGCCTGTGGCGCCAGCGGGTGGAAGCTTTCCAGCACGACTTTGAAGTCGCCTTGGATCCACACGGGCCTATTCTGGTGATCAGGCTTCATCTTCATTCTGGTAAAGTCTCGCTCGTGTTGGGCGCCAAAGAATTTGGAGGCCATGTCGAGAAAGGCAGGCGGCTCGCGGTACTTGTACTCTTCATTGTTGAGGTCGAAGTAGTCTACGTTGCGCTGGATTCCCTCATCGAGCTCGTCATCATCATCTTCTATCTCTGGCTCTGGCTCCGAGCTCCCCGTGCTACGAGGCGTGGCAGGTCCCGGGGTTGAGACCTTGGAGGACCGGCCGGCTTTGACCGTGCCCTTGCCAGTGGGCATTGCCTTGCGCTTGGGAGGCATCGTGGGCGTGAAGGCGAGCGCTTTCAGATCTTGAATTCTCGAACTAGACGGGACATCGCAAGGCGTGTAGTGCAGGTGTTCAACAAGAACTCGGTGCAGGTGTTGCGTTGCACGGGAGCCCAGCGTGTCCACCGTCCACAAGTCGCAGGCGAGGAATCTCGAAGTGTCGAGAGATGGTGACGGCGAAGTTAAGAGTCTCTCTCGGAAGTACGGCGGGCTTATCGATAAGCTAGGCAGCTTTCGCCCCCTGGCCACTAGCTCAAAGGCGGTCCGGCCATTAATTATTACACATGATCCGACGTGACGCGACAACTTAGAAATCGACCACCGAATGCTAATGCAGCCAGCGCAGTCAGTCGCTCTATACCGCGAGGCTCTAATTGCTCACCTCAAAGTGTCACTCTTTCAATTACACTGCATCTGAACAATATGTGGTAAGCACAGGCTTTGTCATTGCGAAGAAAACCCATAGCAAAACCCGCGAGCGTGACTAACAGCCACTAAGCAAACACATCCTGAATGCTCAGGTCTCGGTTCGGTCGCCATGCTGTACGCCCGTCAATCACGCCCTCTAAGCTTCGGTCTTAGATACACAGAGAACATGAACTGACCATGCAATTCTCATGAAATAGGCCAAAAATGGTTCGATTGTGTTGAGTGCCATGCGGAGCAAGAGAACCATCCCCTGAAGGAGCGGCTCGAGATGGTCTTCGCGTGCAAGAAGTGCAAGAAGTGCTTCCGCAAAGACGTCAAGGAGTTCGAGGAAGCGGACGAGTACTGCCCGCACTGCGATAACCACTTCGTCCTCGATGCCGTGACACCCCAACCAGAACTCAAGGTCGAGGGGGAGGATGCCAGAATCGACAGCCGAATGATACGAGATGAGCGGCTCCAGCAGAAGCGCCAGAAGATGCTCGAGGAGCTGATATTTGACCCGGATGAAGACGCCGACAAATTGGGCTGAGCATGGCTCCGCGCACACAGGGCACTAGGTTCGGGTAGCGCAAGTCCATTCAGCATCGGCGTCTAGGGAATGATATTACAAGGCGCCTGAACGCGCCAGGGCATGAGCTCGTACTGTACAATGCCAAAAGCGGGTGTCGTTATCGTCTATCATTGTCTCCGCGAAGTCTAGAGGTCCCAGCCAACACCCACAGATTGGCTCAACTCGTCTGGATTGGCTTCCGTGGAGCCGTTCCTCCGCCCTCTTTGATCCCGGATCAACGATTGGCCCTGTGTCCTCGGGATTCATGAGCATCTACTCCTCGCCTGCAGTGCGCGTGGGAATTGAGGAGCTTCCTGCACCGGTCGTCCGGGCTCCCTTCTTCTTAGCGGCCTCCTCTTGCTTCTCCTGCTCGATATTCTTGACGTAGTTCTCAATGTCCTCCGTGGGCAGCATCTCGATCGTCTTGCCCGGCGCCATGATGGCGATCTCGATGTTCTTGGCACCCGTTTGCACGACCTCCAGCAGCGACTTGATGGCCAGCCGTATCGTGGCCTCGCGATCCATGTCCTCCTTGTAGTTTCGCTCCAGGAACTCTCGCACTGTCTTGCTTGACCTACCGATGGCATTTGCTTTCCTGTGGTGTCTGTCAGCTGCGACTCATCCACACCAAGAAGGAGCGACCCAGTTGAGATGACGTACCATGCGGAGTAGATCCCGGATGGCTCTGTCTGGTACAGCCTTGGGACTTTGCTGCCGTGGTCGAATCCGACAATCAGTGTGCTTATGCCGAACGGTCGGACACCACCCCTCTGGGTGTACCTCTGTTGGACGCCGGCAACGTGCTTGGTGATGTAATCGATAGTGACCGGATCCTCCAAGTTCAGGCGGTGAGATTGTGCCTCCAGACGAGCCTTGTCGACAAGAATTCTTGCGTCTGCGTTCAGCCCGGCGAAGGCGAGGCAAACGTGGGTATCGATGAGGCCGATCTTGGAAGGTGTGATCCTGGTGTCTTGCAGCTTCATTGCGGACCGTTTCTCGCATCCTAGCACGACGATGTCCGCCCCCTTAACACCAACCGCGCAGGTTCCTGTTCGCGGCTGTTAGCATCGTGGCACTGTGTGGAATGGGCCAAAGCAGCGGTGGTGCGCACCTCTCTTGACGGCTTCTCCAGCATATTCGACCTGGAAGACGTGTCCATCAGGACTGTTTTAAGTGAGTATGGTAGTACACAAGGTTGCTTGGATCGAATGGGGTGGGCGGACCTGAAGACTAGAAGCGCGGTCGGATCAGCAAGGAGAACGAACAGATGGATGCACGCAGCTCATGGATCGCTTACCTGAAAGAGCTCTGTCGTATCCCGAAGCCATCTTGCCAGACAACCCAAGCTATTGTCTACACACGAATTGGGTGGATGAGAGATGTCGATCGAGGATGAAAATTACGGTTCGAATCGTCCGGGTGGGGCGCGTAGATGTCGATGAGGGAGCTCTGTTTGGGGAGGTGGTGATGGCGATGGCAAGAGGTCGAGGTAGGCACAGTAACTAGGTAGGCAGGCTGCAGCTCTGACGACGAAGCTTCCCGCTCCCACGCTGGACCACAGCTGCCAGCCGCCAGGGGTGCGATCAGCTCCAATTGGCTGTGGGTTGGACCAAGCACTACCTACCTAAGTACCTAGGTACTGAGGCACTTGCTACCACAGTACCTACAGCCCAGACTTGCCAGAGTCCCACACATGCAGCGGTATCCCACCCCCACTCTCGCAAGCCCACGCCCTATGTTCCGTCCCGCGCAAATTTGGAATTCGTCTGCCGGTCGGCCCCAGTGGCGGATCGGAAGCGAAAGATAGACGACGTCGGGGTTACAAATGTACATTTGGCTGCCAGGCCGCCTCCAATTCTCCTGATTTCGCAGTTCTGAAGCGTGTCTTTCAGCAAGCTCGACCTTTCCAAAATGGCGTCCCGGTCCCGAATCACACGCGCCTTGACCAGGGCGGAGAAGGCCGGCGTGTCGGCGGCCCTGTCACGGCCGAGCCCTTCGACTTTCTCTGTTGCTGCTGCGCGCGCCATCACCACCACAGCTGCGAGGCACTTTAGGCCGTCCGCTGCGCGCCATGGGAAATTCACAACCGACTCGTACCCCGAAATCAAGAGAGACTCGAGATTCTCAGAACTCACCCCTGACCATGTCGCTCACTTCAAGAAGCTGCTGGGTAGTGAAGCAGCCGTTATCGACGCCGTCACCGATGGGGCCACAGCCGAGGACCTGGAACCCTTCAACCTGGATTGGATGCGCAAATACCGAGGCCACTGCAGGCTAGTTCTGAAGCCTGCATCGACCGAAGAGGTCAGCCAGGTCCTCAAGTACTGTAACGACAACATGTTGGCCGTCGTCCCCCAGGGTGGCAACACCGGTTTAGTTGGAGGGTCTGTTCCCGTCTTTGATGAGATTGTCATCAACATGAGCCGGATGAACCAAGTGCGCTCATTCGACGAGGTCAGCGGGGTCCTCACGGTCGACGCCGGCGCCGTGCTCGAGGTTGTCGACAACTACCTGGCAGAAAAGGGCTACATCTTCCCTCTTGACCTGGCCGCCAAGGGGTCCTGCCACATTGGAGGCAACGTTGCCACCAATGCCGGAGGTCTACGGCTCCTTCGCTACGGAAGCTTGCATGGGAACGTTCTAGGTGTTGAGGCTGTGCTCCCCGATGGCACTATCGTGGATGATCTTTTCAAGCTGAGGAAGAATAACACCGGATACGATATCAAGCAGCTATTCATCGGCGCGGAGGGTACTATTGGCATCATCACCGGTGTCTCAATTCACTGTCCCCAGCGATCAAAGGCGGTGAACGTAGCATTCTTCGGATTGGAGTCTTACGAGAAGGTCCAGCAAGCCTTCCGGGAGGCCAAAGGGCAGCTCTCCGAGATTCTGTCAGCCTTTGAGCTCATGGATTCCGAGAGCCAGCAGCTTGTCAAAAAGGTCACCAAGAACAACTTCCCTCTGGAAAGTGAATACCCATTCTACTGTCTCATCGAGACCAGCGGCTCCAACGCGGAGCACGACAATGAGAAGCTGGAAGCTTTCCTCGAGGACGTCATGACCAAAGAAATCGTATCAGATGGCGTGGTGGCACAGGACGAAACCCAGCTCAAATCACTCTGGGGCTGGCGAGAGGGCATATCCGAGAGTTCAGGCGCATTCGGTGGCGTTTACAAATACGACGTCTCAATACCCTTGAAGTCGCTTTACCAGCTGGTGGAGGACACCAAGCAAAAAATTCAAGCCGCTGGTCTGATGGGCGGTACCGACGAGTATCCTGTCGTGGATGTCGTTGGCTATGGGCACATGGGTGATTCCAACCTACACCTCAACGTGTGTGTGAGGCGATACGACAAGGAGGTCGAGAAGATTTTGGAGCCTTACGTTTTTGAGTGGATCAAGGAACACGAGGGTAGCATCAGTGCTGAACATGGTCTTGGTTTGGCGAAGAAGAAGTTCATCGGCTACAGTCGCAGTGACAACATGATAGGCCTGATGAAACAAATCAAGGACCTATACGACCCGGTATGTTACGAGATCCACTGCTTCCCCTTCATGGTTGACATCGGTCATTCGCACACTGGTACACATATGCTAACCTCTTCGACGAACAGAACGGGATCATGAATCCGTACAAGTACATATAGAGTATACGCCCGACCAACGGGAAAATGTCACATATTTTGCTCCTCAATTCCTGGGATGATGTACGTACGGATGCTGTAATGCAGCGTTTCGCCACATGACTGTCGGGCCGGAGAAGGGGGTTATCTCGACTGTGGCACCATCGCTTTTTGAGTGAGTGACTTCTCCGTTTGAGCCACGCTCGGCCCAAATTTCCCCGGAATCTTCAAAAGAGATACATGGGAGCTTACACAGCGGCTTGGGCGGTTATTCGCTTACGCTACCTGAATCATTGGCCGCGATACGAATCCTCTGCGGACCCGCACAAGCAAGTCATATCGACTCACGCTTACACTCTGCACGGCCAGAGGCCTGGGACGAACTCATTGCAATCCATGCAGTCATGTCAACCGGGTGCTTATCCGACCCGCCAGTCATAAAGCAGCAGGTTTTCTTGTGTAACTGACAGCTTCCATACGAGGCGCATCAAACTAGCGAATTATACGCGCTGTCAGCCCTATGGGCCCAGTGCACAGAACATGAGCTTACGGAGTACAATCCTTCCCATCCGCCTCGCCAATCACACCCTGCCACCCGGTGAGCACAGCGAGCAGGGGTGTCACACGGAGACACGGAAGGCATGCAGGTTGATGGCCGGTCCTCGAACTATCGTCACGCAAGCCATACTCAAGCAAGGAAGGCCTCGCTCGCTTTGGTGAACCCGGTCCACCCACAACCAATATGTGTGAATGGCTGAGCAAGAGCAGGTCCCAGATTCGCGAAATGTCCTGCGGCTCTCGTTCCACATTGTGGCTCATCGCGCCGTCTGCCTGAGCCTCGGGGATCTTCAGTCCATAGACCTTTCTCACTTTCCTTCACTTCACTTCACCCTCCTTGATCTCGCTGGTGGCGACATGCTGCTCTGCTACAACCATTCCAATCTGGTCAGGTTTTTCGTGATTAGGCAGAGGAGGCAAAAACCCATGTTCAGATGCCGTGAAGGGACAGATCTTCGGTCGAGATGCATCACGGAGGGGCGGGCTACGTCCCATGCAAGCACGCGATGACAGACAGACCTCAGCCCCCACAGCACCTTTCCCCGTACTTTTATACCGGTGCCCAAATACCCTTCACTCCCGTCGCCCCAAAGGAGCCACACTACTCCTATCATTGAAACCCTCTCAGCAACACTCTGCATCTAAATGTTATCACTGTCTCCCCCGGCGTCTCGCCTCATGATATGAACTGTCAGAATGGTAGGCGTTCCAGGCAAATACAAAGGCTGTAATACGTGCAGAAGCCGAAGAATTAAGGCAAGTTAGTGCCGATTGTAACGATTGGATCTTGTCGTTAACATCCTTGCCCTATAGTGTGATAATGAGCGCCCACACTGCAGAAAATGCATAGACTCGGGACGAGAGTGCTTAGGATACGGTATGTCCCTTCAATGCTCCACCACTTGCTCCACCTTCTCGTTCGCCTCAATCAATCATCACTGACACGGGTTCGAAGAGCGCGAGACAGTGTTTATAGTTGGTACAGTCGAAGACAAGGGGCGATGCAGCAGCCACCCGCCCCGAAATGTTAAAAGTCCCAAGAAATCCCCTTCTCCACCGAGGGAGAGGGAACACAGAGCAGCCTCCTTGGTACCGTTGACGCCTATCTCTCCAGCTTGGCTTGACCAACTCCATGTGGAAGGGACCGGATCAACCCGTCGGCTTGAGATCGTTGCTTTGCACACCCCATTGGGAACCGTGGCCCGCAGCAACTTTGGGGGAAGCAGTGAAACAACGTCGATATTTGTAGCACCGACAAGTGCTCTCGACATCAGGCCCACGTTCGAGAACATAGACTTCAAGCTTCGCTCTCAATGTCTCGTGAGCATCTCGCCAGCGAAAGAGGAGGCGGGCTCCGCGACAGCGGACAGCGTGCTACTTTTCCTGTTCGAGCACAACTTGCCCCTGGCACCCCCTAGCTTCCGAGATACTACAGCCCAGGTGGATGGAATCAGACAACTTGGTCCTTCGGAGTTCCAAAGATTCCCTTCACATCACTTCTTCACCCGGGTTTATCGGCCCAGTGCCATCACAACAGCCCTGCTAAACAGGACAAGCACTTTTTGCGCCGAACAGGAGTGGGTCACGTTGCCCTTTGAACTTCACCACAAAACCTCGTTCGACAGCCTCCTCGATACCTTGGCGCGGATCACATACCTTCTGCAGCAGCTCGACCACATCACAGCGCTGGAACCGACGCTGGCCCGCAGGTCGATGGCCCAGGACCTCCTCGGCAACTGCCTCGGCGCAAGATCCCAGCTCGAGCAGTGGTACGTCTCGGCGTTCGACCCCCGCCGGCGACGATACTGGGTTTCGCACGACCAGGGCGAACAGATCCCATTCCCTGAGCCCTTCTCCTTCCAGGACCCGCTCGCCTCTCTCTCGTTCACGTACTACTGGGCCGCACAAGTCCTGCTAGCCCCCTGTGTGGAGACGGCCGTCCACAGCGTCTTCTCTCCAGTCGTCGACGCCTACCCCCACCAGGCCTTCCCCGACCTCCCGCCGCAGCTCGCCATCGACCCGGACAGTTACGGCGCCGTCAGGGTCAGGGAGATGGCGGTGAATGTGTGCCGGGCACTTGATCACGCCCTGGCAGTCACCACGCAGCCGGACGCCCTGGCCTTTCCCGTCAAGGTGGCTGAGACGTTCTACGCGGGGCTTGCCAACCAGACGGGCGATGGTACCCTGGAGCTTATGTGGCTGGGTGCTTTCAGGGAACGGGTGTCATCGAGGGCACGGGATATTGCTGGTGTCATGATGGAGAAGGACTGGATGGACTTCGCTCAGTGGTGACCAGAAGTGGCATATCGAACTCCACCCGTACGAATCTCATGACACTTTACGAAACAATGCTTCTATACCATGATACGTTCGCTGAGATTTCCGGGGGAAAAGAATTATGAACACTGTCTATGTATGTATACACAATGAGCGCATCTACACATGGTATGCCCAAGTCTGTCAGTTTGGCCAACAGCACTTGTTCACGCGATTTTGTCGATACGTGTTCTGTGGTGCCTTTCCTTCCGGCAGCCTCTCATTCCCAATCATGCTGACCTCTCAAGGTCGACTACCTTTGGGTCTGCGATATAGAACGGCTGCTTCCATTTCCTGCACCGCAATATGTCCCGAACACTGTAAATTTGCTGAAGGCACATACGCGCTGCGACCCAGAGTCCGAGCAGCAGGAGGAAGAGACACAGTACGCACAGTGACTTGAAAACAAGACCATTAGCTGCACGCCAATCCTGCCACAATCCCGGCGCGAGAATCTCAACCCGGGCCGTTAACATTGGTCCTTACTCTGCTGCCTAGTGCTCACTGACAGACAGTTGCCCTCCCACAATCAACATTCCCGCCTCCGTAGTCCGCTGGACAAAACGACGTCTGTTTGCCGCCGGATGCTCACCCACGGCCGGCCTTACTTGTTATCGCCAATACAAGTCCACCTTGCGCGATCGCACAAAGCTGCCTCACAGATTTGGCCCTACAACGTCAAGCCGCTGCCCAAGCTCCCTGCGCCTCACCACGATGCCGTCGAGATGGAGAATGCTAGATGGAAAATAGACTAGCGGGGCTGTGGGCCCCCGGTAGTCATTACTGTGGTAATTCTGCTGCCTGTTCCATTGTCCCTTGAGGGTACCGAAGCCGAGGCACTGGGAGGGGCGAGTATGCAAGGCTGAGCAAGGGCTCAGTTGCTGTTGTGCATATCATAGTGTGCTTCCTGCCGAGTTCACAGTGTTTCCATGCAGTGCTCGGTGCATTAGCCTGCCAGCGTGCATACATGGAACTTTGCTTGTACGGGATTGGTGCCAGGCTTGTATGCATCCTCAACGACATTACCATTGGCGCTAATGGGGGCCGAACCACCTGCCACGCAGCGGTGCTTGGGAGGCCGGCGCCTCTGCGAGGCTCGTCATTTGGTCGACTATATAGAGTACGACGATGAATACAGGTTTTGGCCTCTTGGCACAGGAATGGGCATGCCAGACCCGCCGAATCCCTCGATGGTAGGGCATTCTGGCAGCCAATGTCCGCTCCTTTGGGCTCCAACACGATCCCGCCATTTGGCTGTGATAGATGAAGACGTCGTGAGTCAGCAGCCACAATCGTGTCAGCATGGCTGAGATGGGGGTCGCCAAATGGTTCGCCGATTGGAAACACGAGGCCTAGAGCCTTGTGAGGCGTTACACGGCCCCTCCCGTGCAGCATGGCATCTCGTGCATCTCGTGATCTGGGGTGCTCATGAGTGCAACCTGGATCTGGATTTGACCGAGATCCCCCAAAGTCGCCGACCGTATAAGCATGTCAGCATAGAAATACCACAGTCATTGATGCGGTCGAGAAAGCGCCAGGCAAGCGACTGACCTCATCTGCACGTAGAGCTTGAATGCAGCAATAGGGGATCGCAACATCAAGCCACTCACAATTGACTCGAGCATACCAGCCAAGTATACTGTGCTCGAAACTGTGGAGGTGCCCCCAGGTACATCGTGTAGAGCGATGACATCGGGTCAGAGATCAATGCGGGTATACAGAAGCGACCATGTAGCTTGTCCCGTCCCGCATCCTACGCGACTGTGGTTGGTTTCGGTCCCTCTGACGACGCATCTAGAAAGAGACCGGATTTGCTTGGGTGTCCACGACGCGGCCACAGCATCTATAGTAGACCACCTAGGCAGTCCTCACTGTCAAAACCTCTTTATAGAATAACCTCTTATGGAACAACCTCCTTTGGAATAACCCCTTCTGGATCAACCTCCTACAGGATAGCCTCCTTTGGGAAAGCCTCCTGTGGGAAAGCTTCCACAGAACAATTCAGAAGCCAAGCAAGCCACAGGGACTCTGGAGGTGGGAAGCAGGAACATTACGGTAGCTCCATGGCCATCCAGGGCAAGGAGAGCCTATCCACGCTCATCTGATGGATTAACCAAGACTCACCGGAGTATTTGGACCAAACAAGGTTCAGCAGACAGGTGCTGTCCAAATTCTATGTGTGAACAGTCGTTGGATATGGGCGGGTTGGTAAAAAAGCTTCCGTTGGAGGACAGCCTCTTCGGACGAAGCCACAACTTGGACATCCAAACATCAGACCCCAAGACCAGAGGTCTAGTTGACAGTAGCTGGCGATCAAACATCGCGCCTAGGCAGCATATCCGCTTGCACCACTTACACCACCTCGTGCCGATATTTGTTTGTACTTGTCAACGTATTAAGCCTGCAGAAATAGCTAGTCAGCACTGGAATCTTCATCAACTTTAAAGCATCTGAGTAAATTTCGACGAGGAATCGTGAGGCACAGGCAGCGCTTAGTTGCCGGTCAGGCTGAAACCACACCCGTCATCGAAGAGTAAAGAGATATCGAGGCGGCCACTCCCGTGACCTAGCAGCGAAACGCTTACGCCACACCACCCGTCACATCGGTGCCGACGAAAGAGGAAGTTTGTGATGCGAGTCGCAGAGAAAGCAATTAGTGTGACGGCAGTTGACTCGCACGAGGGAGGCAACTATGCTCCCACAATAATGCACGCACTTCACACGATGTGAAATTCCCTGTCTCTTGGGCGAATCTGCTGGGTAAACACCAAACGGGTCGTCCTGTTTACCAATCTACTTTTAGAGTCAACGCATAAGGAATTGTCTGATATGATTCCTCGGTCAATCTCATGACGGTCAATGCCCCCTGGGCAGTCGCCGACTGGTTTCCTGCGTGTAGCCCTCGTGAGGTCGAACGGTCCTTCGCCGGGCGGCCTTTGTCCCGGTAGTCCAGATGCCCTACAGCGCCCACGACATGGTCAGTCTGAACTCATCCCAGGACCTCCTTCAGATGGGTCCATGATGACAGTACCGGGGGGGCTGAGCAGGACTGTCTTGCGTGCATTGTCGCAGCCCACCCAAACCTGCCTGGGAATGTCCTCAAATTGAGTAAGTGCCGGGGGAGAGGATCCAGGGGGGGAGGGAATGGGCAATACTTTGCAACATCATGCGGACTCGGGCGTGAGAAGCTACCGGATGAGGCAGCCGCAGCGGGAGAGCCAGCAGCAGGTCGGTGGCGGCACACCCGCAAATAGAAGAAGGCCGTTGGGATATCGGCCGCAAGCTCACGTCTCGGATGTGGTGATTGCCTTGTGTGCCTGGATGCACCATGCTTGGGCGATCGGTTTGCATGAACAGGCGTGGGTCCTGGGGAAAGGGGCGGCACCGAGGGCTGTAGGTGTGGTGGTCGGCCGGGCGCTGTGATTTGCCGCCGAGAAGGTGGGATGAGGACGTCGTCGAGTAGGCAGAGTTTCAGATAACTTGGAGCAGCCAAAGACACCAAGAGGCATGGAGGAATAGGCATGGTCTGGACCCCTATTCCGTCTGGACTAGGAGGCCACAACCTTGAACAGATCGGAGGGTATTCCGTGGTCTTGGGCGAGGGCATGAGCATGTAAAAAGGTCGACGCAGCCCGCATTTCCTTCTTGGTGGTGAAGCATCTTGCGAAGGATGGTCAGTGGTCGATCAGTGCAACACACGAGCCTCGTCCAGTCCAGTCCAGTCCAGACGGCACCAGCCAAACCAGGTCAAGCCAGCCGTGTCATTATCACATTATACAAGACCGCGCATATCATATCACAATTTCGGATTTTTGTGAATAGCATCGCATACCCAAATCTCGAATCCGCAGGTGCTCATTTCGTCGGTTGCTGCGTACGGGTTAACGGCCGAGTGGTTTGATTGGGGATTGGCCAGCCAAATAAAACAGACTCCTGAACGGGCCTAGGACGGCTGTCAGTTAGCGCCACTACCGACAAAATGCAGGCCCAAGACGGGGGAGCAGTGGGTCCCTCCGGCAACACGCTGCACTATTTACCAGGCGGGGAACACGAGCTGTCGACAACAACCAATGCGACGCCGCCGTCTTTCGATCCCGGCTATGACAGGCCAGCCTCGTTAATCTCCACGGCCTCCGACTGCCTGTCGGACACTTTCAGCAGCTACGACTCGAGGAGATCCACAGTTAGCAGCGTCTCGTCCGCCGCAACAGCTCAGAGCCAGAGTCAATATCAACAACAACAACAACAACAACAACAACAGCAACAACAATTCCTCTCGTCACCTTCTCCTTCTTCCCGCTCCTGCGACCCACTATCACAAGCAAATTCCCCGCAACGCCCGCTGACTCGGAGCCGCGAGAACGCCAAACAACTGCATGCTGCCCGCCTCCAGAAACGCGCCGCCTCCCAGAGCTTGGCATCCGACCCTACAGCCGACGACAAAGAAAAGGACGGCAACAAGAACGACCGCGACCCGGACGACGTCTCTTCTCGCCTCCGCCGACGAGCTGGAAGCGCACGCCGCTTTCGAAAAGGCACAAACCCAGACTCTCGACAGGCTGGTCTCGCTGCCACCGAACCAGGACCACCGCCCCATGAGAAGCTCCTAACCAAGATGGCCTTTGCTGAGCAGCAGCACTGGATCACCGTCCAGCAGAAGACATTTACAAAATGGCTCAACACAAAGATAGACGTGAGGGGTCTCGAGGTTAAGGACCTGGTCAAGGACCTGAGCGACGGCGTATGTCTCTTCTTTGGTGGTTTTCTGTGCCAAACGGCTCGCCCCACTCCTGCGTGTGCACCCGATCGCTGACACGCTCCTCGTCATTAGGTCATTCTCATCCACTTATTAGAATGCTTGTCTCAGGAGTCTCTTGGTCGGTATGCCGCGAAGCCAAAACTCCGGGTGCAGCGCTTTGAAAATGTGAACCTGGGCCTGGACTTCGTCAAGTCGAGAGGCATCCAGATGGTAAACATGGGTGCTGAAGATGTGGTCGACGGAAACAGGAAGATCATACTCGGCCTGATATGGACGCTCATTCTACGATTTACGATCAGCGACATTAACGAGGAGGGTATGACTGCGAAGGAGGGTCTGTTGCTGTGGTGTCAGCGCAAGACGGCATGCTATGAGGAATGTGACGTCCGGGATTTCAGCGCGAGCTGGAACGATGGCCTGGCCTTCTGTGCCCTCTTGGATATCCACAGACCAGACTTGATCGACTACGATCAGCTCGACAAGTCCGACCACAAGGGCAACATGCAACTTGCCTTCGATATCGCCCATAAGGAGATCGGCATCCCCAAGCTGCTGGATGTCGAAGATGTGTGTGACGTGCCGAAGCCTGATGAGCGAAGTTTGATGACCTATATCGCCTATTGGTTCCACGCCTTCTCGCAGATGGAGAAGGTCGAGAACGCCGGTCGACGGGTGGAGAAGTTTGTGAACAACATGCAGGGCGCCTGGGAGATGCAAAGCGCCTACGAGAGGCGGATGAGAGCACTACTCAAGGCCATTCGGGAACAGGTAACGAGCTGGCAGACGGCCAAGTTCGAGGGAACCTATGCCGACGCGAAAGCACAAGCGGCCCAGTTCTCCGCTTACAAAAGAGGGGAGAAGAGGGAATGGGTGGCAGAGAAGAGCGAGTTGGCAACATTACTAGGCAACATCAAGACCAAACTCGGCACTTATCGCCTCAGGCCTTACGATCCACCGGTAGAGCTGAGCTTGGAGACATTGGACAAGGAGTGGACAAACCTTTCAAGCGCGGAGATGGCCAGGGGTCAACTGATAAACGAAACCATCCGAGAGTAAGTCATCTACACCGGCAAACCAGTATCATGTACACAAGCACACGTACTGACATTTGGATCAGCATCAAGAATGCTCTGCGCAAGTCGTTCGCCGATAAAGCAAATGACTTTGCCATGGCCCTCAACACGATGCAGCTAGCCATATCAGGGCTGGAGGGTGACGTCGAGGACCAACTGCACCACGTCCGGAAGCTCAGCGACAACCTCCCGCCCCTGGACGCCTACCTCGAGAAGATCGCCGAGGTCGACGCCAAGTGTGAAGAGGCAAACATCGAAGAGAACGACTTCACAACATACACCTACGACGAGCTCTGCTACGAGCTGTCCCTGGTCAAGTCGTCAGTGTCCAAGAAGCTGTCCTTCCTCGACAACCAGATGGTTGCGCGCAGCATGACCAACCTCACGCCGATCCAGCTTGAGGAGTTCGAGTCCGTGTTCAAGCACTTTGACCGCGACGACTCCAACAACCTGACCGAGATCGAGTTTAGCGCCGCGCTCGCGTCCTTGGGGCTGGTCTTCTCCGAGGACGAGATGCACGACTACTTCGAGGATGCATCCGACGGCCGCGACCGCGTCAGCTTCGAGCAATTCATCCGCTTCATGGTGGACGTGACTGAGGATCAGAACACGGCCGAGCAGGTGTTCCAATCATTCCGCGAGGTCGCAGACGGAAAGCCGTACGTCACCGAGATGGACCTGCGGCACTCGCTCGTGCCGGACGAGGTCATCGAGAAGCTCATCGAGATGATACCGCCGCACAATGGCCCCGACATGCAGTCGGACCGCGGGCAGCCGCAGTACGATTACATCGCCTTCATGGAGAAGATGATCTCAGACGAGCGCGCAACCGCGTTCGGGGGCGGACCCGGATCCACAACCTCGGGCAGGACCAGCCCGAACAAGAGCGGCGGCCCTCTGTCGGACAGGACAAACGGCTCCAACACCAGCGGCAGCCCAAGAAGCCCAGCAAAGGGCCGCGGCGCCAGCTGATCCTGCCATGTCGAGGCCCAGAGCTCCCGTCTGCCTTGCTTCTTCTGACGTCGTAGCCATGCATGCAATTACCGTAACTTAACATACCATAACCGAGTCAAATCGAGTCCGCAATTGGGGCGAAGGGGAAACAGGGCGAAACTTGGGATGTAACGGGCGTTCCGGGCTTCAACGAAACTTAAATTTGCATGCCCAAGCGAACGAATTACAGTTTTCTTTGTTCATTTGAACTTGCTTTCACGCTCATCATCATCGCCATCACCATCGACACCACATAATCTTAGTATATAGGGCGGGGATTGCTGCTTGTCCTGCCAGACATCCCCCGCCCCCGGTTCACGACCCAGGACGTATATGCCGCCGGACCCAAGAATGGGAGGACACGAAAGGTCAGGGCAGGGGCGGGTATTGGTGCTTATCTTTTGTTTGTGGGGACGGGCGCAAGGTGTTCAAAGACGGCGCCAACGCATCAGGTCGGTCCACTTGCGCATTGCTCACACACGAACGTTACGTGGTCTGGTACCAGGGGCCAAGTGTTGATACCTGCAGAGATACGTAAGTAGCTTCGGTGGAGAAGAAAGAAAATTCACAATAGTCACAAAAAAAGAAAAGAAAGAAACACCAAGGACGCTGTGTGCTTATGTGTTGACAGAGGATTCGCTTCTACCAAAGTCTGCCTGGCTCAAACATGAGTAAATGGCCCGGTGACTGAATGAGTGTGTGTACCCACATGCTACAAAAATCAAACCCTTTCCAAACGTCCGGCCCAATGCTGTAGTAGTAAAATCACGTACGCCTGTAAGTCCGCCCTAGGGCCCCTAGCCCGTCTTGCCAGCTCCAGTCTATTTTGTCCCGAAGTGCAACAACCTGTAGAGAGAGAGAGAGGAACCAAACCAAGAAAACAAAATCGCCCGATCCATCTTCAACCCCGTTTAGCGTCTTTACAAACCAACAAGCAGATGACCTCACTCTTTGAAAGCCCCCATATCATTCAGCGCGCCCGCCAGCCTCCTGTAGTCTCTGAGGAGGTCGAGAACCTCACCTATTTTCAGGTCCCCAGGATTCTGCATCTCCATAAACCGCTTGTTCGGCGGGTTGATCTTTGGTGTCTCCTTAGGAGGCAGAGTAGCTGCCAAGTCAGGAAAAGCCTGTTTATGTACTCTTGTCAGCTCCATGATTCCCCTTTGGTTTCTCTTCGTAGAGTAGCTAGGACGATGAGAACCACTTACCGTAGCCAGGTCACCCCCATCAGCAGCTCCCGCCTTAGGTGGCACCTGCGGTGTGACGGGCTGCGACGGGGTCCTCGCAAAGGCTCGGAAGGACCCGATCCCCCCTGCCAGCTTGGCCATGGGGTTCAGCGAGTTTCCAAAGTTGCGCATCGAGTCCATGATGGCCGGGTTGGTATTGGCTGTTGTGGCGGTTGCGCTGGTTGGCGTTTGTTTCTCCTTGTCGTCTCCGAAGACCGCGGATAATCTCTTGGTAGAGCTCCCTGCGCTCCTGGAGCTGTCGGCGCTGTGGTCCCGCACGGATGACGGTTTGCGCCCGCTGATGAGGTTCAACACCCTGTCATCCCTCGGATGTGGCCGCTTGTTCTCCGTGTCGTCGGGATTCATTAAAGAGCTGGTGGTCGACGTGTCGTCGTCTGGCGGGGGAGTGCCAATCAATTTCCTGGCGTCCTCGAGC
Source organism: Diaporthe citriasiana (assembly GCA_014872975.1). Taxonomy (NCBI): domain Eukaryota; kingdom Fungi; phylum Ascomycota; class Sordariomycetes; order Diaporthales; family Diaporthaceae; genus Diaporthe; species Diaporthe citriasiana. Next base: position 22,707 of record JADAZS010000258.1, on the reverse strand, counting down.
GTCTTGGGAGCAGCGACTTCCTCACCCGCGCCCGCGGGCTCTCTCAATCTACCAATGAAGAACCTGTAGCTGTCTCCTAAGCTGTTGCCGATGGTCTTCAGTCCGGCATCTGCAGTATTGCGCATCGCATCGCCTGCGGCACCAAGAGCCTGAGCTGGCGTATTCACCAGGTCACTAAACCGGCGGTTACGCTGCTGGTCATCTCTGAGTTTCGTCGCTTGCGAGGCTGTGGGTTTGGCAGCGCTCTCGTCGGCCTGGTCTGCAGCGGTGCTCGCAGTCGACAGGCCCGGTGAGTAAGCGGGTGGGAAGGTATCAGCCCTGGGCGTACCTGGCCGGCTGGCCGGCCTGACAGGCCCTGAAGGAGCCTCATCTGATCGCAAAGTTGACAGGTCGACGGTTTCGAGGAACCCGATTGCTGCCTCCAAATTTGTTAGGCAGTATGCAGCCTCCCCAACAAGTTTGGGTTCCCACCGGAATCGTTCAATGAACCTCAGGTCGCTTGTGACATTCATGTTCTCGGGTGGGAGGGTAATCAAAGTGTAAATGAGCATAGGCATTATCTCATCAGCCGAAGATGACGGGTGGAAATTCGACAGGGTATCCACAATGCTCTTGTGCGCGAGCTTCAGGTGATTGAGTTTACCCAGGGGGTAGCGGCTGTCGTTCATGGCTATGAGCTCTTTCCTAGCTCCATTGAGCCACTTCCGCACCTCCTCTGCTTTTTCCGCCTGGGCCTCAGGGGGCTCGCTGGGGTCCGTTAACTGGACGCCCAGGTCAGCGAGGCCGATACCTACAACAGCCAACGCTGCCGTCTTGGAGCGGAGTACGTCATCTGCAGCTTCGTCCTGAGTTGTACGATGTCGATATATTTTGGCGTAAATCCCCTCGCACAGCCGCCTCTCAACGGCTTCTTCCAGTGTGCCGCGTCGCTGCTCGATGGCCTTCCTTGCCTTCTTCCGCTGTGCCAGTTCCTCCGCCGTTATCAATTGCTGCTCGGGCTGCTCTGCCTTGGGGGTCCCAGCCTTTCTGTCCTTGCTCCCGATGGCTGCTGCTTTGGCGCGTAACAAACTCGTGGTGGAAGCCCTCGAAGAGGTGGAGGGTGCAGGAGAAGAGCCGCGGTTGTGTCTTGTGAGAAGCGCGGAGATATGTGTCTCTATATGGCGGGCGGCTTGTTGGTAGAAATTTTGGAACAGCTGGGAGATGTCGTCGATATTTGGAGGTGTGGGCCGTGATCTGGCAGACAGGGACTCTATGAAGTTGTCGGTCAGGCTGATCAACTCGATGGGCAGGTCATCGAGGTCGACCGAGGCCCGGGGTTGCTCAGGAGGCTCGTCGTCATGTTGCGAGTTCTCGAAGGCATCAGTGGTAGCGCTCTCGGGTTCCTCGACGATCTGAGAGGATACACCAGTGGTTGTGATCTTTGGAAGAACGCCGTTCTGGATAGTGCTGGCCCTCTTAGGGCGAGCTACTGAAAGAGGATCATCGTTCTCGGCTCGGGTGAAGGACTTTGCTGTCCTCAAAGGATTGGGCCTGGGGCTCGGAGAGGGCATCACTCTTCCTGCAAGTGTGACTGTGAAGCTGGAGAACATGGCTGGCTGTTAGCTGGGGCGCGTCTGAAGCGTGAGAGCAGGAGGTGTAGAGCTGGAAGGTAGATAGATGGTTCGGGGGGTATGGCATAGGACTGGACAGGACAGGAGGGGACGTCGTTAATTAGACCCTGGAGACATGAACGACATGACATACAAGTGGGCGGTATGACGAATGCACAGCAATGCGGGACGAGCGGGATATAAAGGACGCGATATGCTATGCAGTATGCATTGGAGTCGGTGGGATAGGATAGGTGGGCGAGTGGTGGGCAGTGCGCATAAAACACCAAGGCGGCGGTTGAAACCAGAGGACGGATAGGCAAGGGGCGGGCGGCAGCAAAGCAGGCCAGGCCGTCACCAGCCAGCTATGCCGTCCACGAGGCCGAAACGGTCATGAGCGGGCGGGGACGGTGTCGGCTCGTTCATCCACAGCGAGTCGTCGAGTCGAGTAAGCCCGGCCGCTGTTTGGACCAAAAATAAACAAAACAACCAGGGGCGGCCAGTGTCAGTGTCAGTGTCAGTGTCAAATGTCAGTCGAGTTGAGGGTTGGCATAAGAGGTGCAGCCAGAAGTCGGAGTGAGCTCTCATATCACGAAGCTCCCGACCGGCCCACCCGCAGAACAACTCAGTGCCTGTAGTGTACGTACCTGGACGTGCATTAGAGGGTGGGGCACACCCCTGCTGCTCCGTTAACAGCGGCGACGAACGGAGCTGCAGCTGTCAAGCCACCCCATGATTGCGATCTTCTGGTGCTCGGCCATGCGAGATGGCCCGTCGTACCCGTCTCGCCCCGGCTGCCCGGCCAGTACTCACTCTCAGTCCTTGGTTTCCTTTCCTCCTTTTCATCATCATCACTCACTGTACCATGCGGATTGATCTGATACTGTGATGTGTTGTGCTGGGATGGACTGAACCTCTTCTCGCTTCCACACGTGCTCTCTTTCTCGATGGGGGTGGTATCACGCGTACCTTGATTACCTGCCTGCAAGCCTAGCCAACCCGTTAGTGTACAACGCTGGTTTGACTGGTCTGTCTGTCTGCAGTCAGGGAGGGGGATCAACATGTCAGGGTCACATGCTAGCATCATGTCCCCTCTAGCTGCTGATAGCGCTACAGGCCATAATGACCAAGATAAGCCCGTCTCTGTGCGGTACTTGCACCAACCTGGGTAGGCTCGGTAAGTGCTGTAGTCGACCCTTCCCATCCCTGCCTGTTCGACGTCGTCATCCATACACATGGTAGACTACATGTGCCTCCCATAGTCCATGTAGGCAGACGGCCCGCGCCTTGTCCTCTACCCTCACAACTCGCCTCATTCGACTCCCACCTCGTTCTCCGAGACGAGCGTTGCCTACATCCATTACATTCCCTGCGTGCACTGCACTGCTTCTCCGATTTACTTTCCTCTACTACGAAACTCTCATTACCTCCCTGCCGCTTGGCACATCACCATCATGATCATCCGGCGCAGGGCCGCGGGTGGTGACACATGCGCCTCTGCTGGCAGAGTAACCGCCCATCTCCTCTTGTCATTCCTCGCATTCTCACCATCATCTACCCACGCCGCCAGCCAGCCCAGGGCAGACGACCAGGCAGTCCTACAGTTACACCCCGACTACTTCCAACCTGCCCCTGAGCCCCCAGCTCCTGCAGAGCACACCTTCGTAAGCCGCTCCACTTCCGCAACACTGCTTCCATCATCAACAGCGACGGCATCGGCACTGACTCGCACGTCTCCATCCAGACTCTTAGGCATGTCTACCATCACGGCACACATAGACACCCGACTCTACACAGGAAACAGGATGTAGTACACACAGACCAGGACATATGGCTGGCTGCAGAGGACGACCATCCCGAGTTGCGGCTGCCACCATTACGAGCTCGAAGCGATGCCACCAGGATCCAGAGACTCGTCGACAGACGACCGAGTGTGGTGGATCCCATGGTTGCCCTCTCGAGACAACAAGGCTATGTCTCGGTCTTATCGCCCGATGCCTGGACTCTCGATGACATCCCCGGGCCAAACATCACCGATAGGGATACCGTCGTCAGTCTCGCCTACATGGCCGCAAACGCATACGTCGAGACTCCAGACAATACAGAATGGACAGAGGTTGGCGATCCCTTCAATAGGTCCGCCGATTTTGGTTGGGAGACTGATGGGCTTCGGGGCCACATCTTCGCCGACGACACAAATTCGACCGTCGTTATAGGATTGAAAGGCACTTCGATGGCTATATTTGACGGAGAGGGAACGACCACCAACGACAAGGTCAATGACAACTTGTTCTTTAGTTGCTGCTGCGCTCAGCAAGGCCCCTGGTTGTGGCATCAGGTTTGCGACTGTGCGACGGGCACTTACTCGTGCAACAACACCTGTGTGGTGCAGGCACTCAGGAACGAGAGCAGGTACTACATGGCCGCGAGGGAATTATACTCAAATGTTACAGCACTCTACCCGGATTCAAACATCTGGATGACTGGCCACTCCTTGGGTGGCGCTGTTAGTGCCATGCTCGGCCTCACATACGGCCTGCCTGTGGTCACATTCGAAGCCGTCCCTGACGCCCTCCCGGTCGGCCGGCTCGGCCTACCTGTCCCACCCGGCGCCGACCCAAGTAATCCTCAAACACGAGAGTACACCGGCGCTTACCATTTCGGCCACACCGCAGACCCGGTGTATATCGGGACATGCAATGGCGCGACGGCATCGTGCTCCTATGGCGGATACGCTTTGGAGTCGGCGTGCCACACTGGCCGCGAGTGCGTCTACGACGTTGTGGCTGATAAGGGTTGGCGCGTTGGCATCGGCACCCACAAGATTCGGTCCGTCATCAACGATGTCATACTCAAGTATGATGAGGTTCCCGAATGCAAGTTCACACCCGAGTGTCGTGACTGCGCCAACTGGAAGATGTACGAGAGTAACGGCACCGAGACTACAACAACCTCGAGCTCTACTTCCTCAACAAAGACCAGGACGAGGACGGAGACTTGCAAGACTCCCGGGTGGTGGGGTTGCTTGGACGAAACCACGACGGGGACGGCTACAACAACCACTACTACTAGCACATCTACTTCGACCTGCAAGACGCCCGGCTGGTTTGGTTGCAATGACAAGACCGCAACAACCACCACTACCACCTCATCTTCATCGAGTACCGAAAGCACTACGTCTACCACCACGTGCGAGACGCCCGGTCACTTCTGGGGCTGCTGGGACACGACTACCACGACAGGATCAACCACGGGCGCAGCTACCTCGGAGCCGACAATGACCGGCCCATCCGTGACGACCACACGACCCATCACGCCGAGGCCAACGGTGTCGCCCGCCCCATCACCCACGTCCACGTCGGTAACGCCGACTCAGTCCCACTGCACACAGAGGGGCTGGTTCGGTTTCTGCAAGGGCTGGGGGAAGCCGGTCGAGGACGAAATATAGCGGCAGCGCTCAAGGACTGGCACGGGTCGAAGATACATGATTATGCAAGTGGTTGCTAGGTAGCACTGGCAACTTAGGGAGGGAAGGGATCGGACAGGAGAGGTGACAGGCACTGGGAACGGCGTTTTGGGTCTTTGGGTCTAGGTTAATTATTTAGCACACAGCCCTCGAGCTGAATTCTGCATCGGCATGTGAGATTTTTGAAATTGTAGATATCTCAATCACTCAGCCTCGCTTGGTTTAGATTCTTCTGTGCAGAACACCGTACCCGTGAATGTCTGCTATCGCCATGTAGAAAATGGTAGCAAGCTGCCCACAAAAGCTTGGCAGCCGGTCCAAGAACGTGTAGACAAACAAGCCCCATCCCTTCTTTTCATCCTCTTCGTGTCCTCGGGCGCATTTGCCTTTTGCAGAGAATTGAAAGCACGGGTCCACAGTCACTCACGATTTGCACGAATTCCTTTCAATTGGAGAGGATACTCTGATGCCAATTTCATTTCCATCCCATGCTTTCCGTTGACTCCTATCCTTACATACGTACGAGTTCATTCCTTGCCTATACAGAGCGAACATAATGCAAGTACCGTACGTAAAAGTGCGTTTTGCGTGCGTGCCTTTCGTCTCATCCGTACGGGCCGCAATGTACAAAGATACGTATGCGTTCTGGCCGCCCATCAGGTCATCCATGCTTCTGGCTTCCGCCCTTCGTTCATTATCCCCAACGCTCTTTCATCTTGCTCGCTCGACATCTCAAATCACCATGCTCTCCTCCCAATATCACATGCTTCGACTCCCTCCAGCTCCTCCCAGGACAGACAATCAACTCCCACATTGGCAACTGGCAGAAGCCATGGACCCTATTACGTCCACCAATATCTTGTCCTCGTGCACGTAAAGAAAAAAGAAAAGTGCGACGATGCGGGAAAAGCCACCGCCAGCAAAATCGTACACAGGAATGTGGTGATTATAAGAGATAGCAGTGTGGAAACCCTTTCAATAACGCAGTAGCTTTACTTGAAGTCCATAATGAGCCGAACATTAAAAATGAATATCGGATCCTTTCAAGCCGTTTTCTTTTTAATTCGCCACCTCTTCTTCAACCCAGCCATTCAGGCCACCTTGAATAGCGAGGCCGTAGCCACCAAAGCTGGATTGGTATTGGTGGCCACGTCGGGCGCCATCGTCGCCGCCAGCGCCAGTACCAGCACCAGTACCACTGTGGTAACCGTGGGGGCTGTTGTTCCCGTTCTCGAAGCCTGGAGCAAGGACAGGCAGGCTGACCGCTCGGCTGTGCTGACCGCGTGTGTTAGGAGCGAGCAGGCCACCGATGGTTGTCGGTCCAGAGCCGGAGTTCTGGTTTGCGTAACCGTTCGAAATGCTCGCGGACTGACCATGCCCGGAAACCGGGCCTTCAGGGATCTGTAGAGAGAGCTCGTTTGGCGAAGAGGAAGCGGTGCCGAAGAGGACAGCCTGCTGCGCGGCAAGAGCCTGGTTTTGCTGCTGGTGCTGGTGCTGGGCCTGCTGAGAGACCTGGTTCAAGTAAATGGTGAGTGGGTTGCTCTGTGTGAACAAGCCCGGTTGACCATTGGTCGGGGATCCACCCTGTGCGCCCTGACCCTGTGGCGAAGGGACCTCGTTACGAGGTGACTGAGCCTGCTGCTGTTGCTGCTGGAGCTGTCGTGGCGGGTTGCCGCATCGATCCTTGCCGAAGTTGACCTTGAACTTCCTGTACTCGTCCTTGCTTCGGACAGCCTCGATGGCCTTGATAGCATTTGCGATGTTGGTGAAGTTGACAAATGCGCAACTCTTCTCTCGCAGAGCATTGACCAACTCGATCTCCCCATACTCAGAGAAGTCCTGTCTCAGCCTCTCTTCGGTCCAGCTCTCATCCAGGTTGCCGATGTACACATTTCGTGACGCGCCGCCGCTAACAGCCAAGGCAATCGCCGGGGGTAGAGCGCCAGAGTGCTTGCCCCAGCCGATCTTCAACCGGCGGTTGTGGATCATGAGACCTTGGATATTGCTCAGGGCGTAGAAAGAAGCGGCCGCGGTGGGGTCGATGAACGTGACAAAACAGATGTGCTTGTCCGGAATGTACCGAATGTGGTGCAACAGACCACCTCGCACGACGTTGCAGATCTCCTCGATGGTGGTCTCGGGATGAATGTTACCGAGGTAGATGGTCCTGTTTCCGAGGTTGTTAATGCCACCAGCAGTAGTGGCAACCGCGGCAGCAGCCACGGACTGCTGAGCCAGGGCGCTGGAAATCAAGTCACGGTCAGCACCGGTCAGCATGTGGGCGTACCCAGGAGCAATGCCGAGGTATTGCGCGGCGTTCTGCTGTTGCGTCTTCGAGACATAAGCACAACGATCCTTTCCGTAGTAAACTCGTCGCGGTGCCTGCCACTTCGCCTCCTGAGGGAGTTGGGAAACGGCCTTGATGGCATTGGCGATGGACAAGAAGTGGATGAATGCAATGTTCTTCTCACGGACGATCTTGACAGTATCGATGGCACCGAACTTGCCAAGGTCCTCCCGAAGCTCCTCCTCGGTGATCTCCTCAGGCAGGTTGCCAAGGTATACATTCCGAGAGGCACCAGACTGCTGGACTGCGAGGGCAACAGACGTAGGCACCTGAGACGGCTTGCCCCAGCCAACTTTGATGTCCTGGCCCTTGATGCAGAGCTTTTTCAAGATGGCATCGGAGTGGAAATGAGTTGCGGAGCTGGCGTCCAGGAAGGAGATGAAGGCGCAGTTCTTGTCGGGAAGCAAGCGGACCGACTCGATCTGGCCACTGCGCACGTGGCTCAGGATTTCGTCGGCCGGAGTGTCCTGCGGGATGTTCCCAAGGTAGACGGTGCGGCTGGTCCCGCTGACCACTGGGCTCATGGTGGGAGAGCCAGGGTTCATGGGCATCTGCATTTGACCGCCCATGGTGCTGTACCCGGCTGTAGGGGACTGGGGGGAAAAGAATTGAGGAGCCCCGTAGGTCGAGGGGGAGACATAACCCCCGGGAGACATTGGCTGCTGTACGGGACTCGACATGCCGTTCTGCTGGACCTGCTGGGCCTGCTGGTAGGCATTCAGATTCTGAAACTGGCCATTGGCGAAAGCCGCCGGCGTGCCAGGCTGGAAGGGACTTCCGAGGAGCAACTGGGACGGCAGGAGAGGCGTGAACTGCATATCAAAGCCAGTGCCGGGGGTGGTCAGGTCAGCCACGTTGGGCTGAGGCTGCTGGTGGACATTCTGGGAGTTGATACTCTGCGTGTTGATGGTAGGGATGTTGCCACGTCGGGGGTGTCTGTCGGCGAATCCAGAAATGTTAGAAGTGAAGGCGCCGTGAGAGAACCCGGTGTCACTGTTGGAGGGCTTCGAAATATGACCAGGGAAACGACCCTGACCACCACTTGGACCGGCCTGGCCAATGGGACCTGGGTTATGGTCCTGCATCCCGAGGAGATGAGGTGGGACAAGGTTGTCCCGACCGACTTGAGATAGAACAGCCGTTTTGAAAGATAAAAGTGCCCCTGCGAGAAGGCACTAGTCGAGATGCTGATGAGGGTGCGTTGGACTTGGACCGACGCTCCGTTGTTGAAGTACAAAGGGGTATCTCAAAATTCCACAACCGGTAGGCACACTGTTGTGAAAAAGCTTGAAGCTGTTCAGAATTTGCAGCACGAGCCGGGGTCGAAGACACGTAGCCGCACCGACGAAGTCGAAGAATACAATTGTATGCCGTATATGCAATTGAGATTGTTGAAGCTGTTCAATCCGACGTATGACAGTCAGGAACAGGACTCGAGGCAGGAGGATCCAAGAAGAGAGTTCGAGGCGCGAAGGCGTCAAAGGACGGGCGGCCCAAAAGTCCAGCGAGTCAAGAACCGAGTGTTAGAGTATAATGTCGAGACGTGGCGACAATTGGACGACAGCAAGTCCCTCTACTCGCGAGTTCGAACAAAGACAGGCAGCCGGAACTTGAAGGACGGGCGCGACTGGAGTCGTGGCGAGTCTCGAGGAGCGGAAGCCAGAAGAGGATATGCGACGAACGGGGAGGACTCGCTCGACGGGGCTTTCGCGTGGGATGAGGGTTGTCTAGGATCGGAGAGGACACGACAAAAAGACTACAACCAATATATGCTGAATAACGAGCGTGATCTCGAACAAAGTCAGGCAAGCCGGCGTAGAGCTGCTCGACGGGATAAAGTGCCAGCGAATTAAAGAGGCGGCAGAAGGATTGCGAAGAGGGACGAAGAGAAGAAGCTGAGGCTCAGGCTCGTGGTCGGGTCATGGGCGGGTTTGAAGGGGCGATCCAAGGACACGAACGTGAACATGAGCGAACGAAGGGGAGGATGAGCCTGAAAGAAGAGGTTCAAGATCAGAGCCAGGCAAGAAAAGGAGAGGAAGAGGTGGTGAATTGGCCCGGGGGGGGGGGAGGTGAGAAGAGAGGGGACCAGGGACCGGGGCCTACTAGGTACATGTAAAATTGGACAGGTAGGGAGGGAAGGAGGAGGACTGGGGCAGGCGACGGGGGTCGTACTCGCGGTGAACATCTGAAGGTGCCCGCCGAAAGGGGCAAGGGCGAAATCTAGTGCGCAGACCCCCGTCGCTGCAATTTAACTCTTCCGCGCCTTTCGTTGAAGGAGAAAGGGCACGAAGAAGGTTCGGCAGACCATGTGCCAGCGTGCAGAACATTATTATCTACATGGTAGTCTTAAGTAGCTGAGCAGCTCATCGTGTGGCATTGAGCTGGGGGCAGGAGTTCAACCGGTCCAGGTACCTAGATAGGTGCTGGTGAAGTAGGCCCGGAGCAGCAGCAGCATCTTGCCATCTCATGACCGCCGGCTGGTATGCAGAGCCAAAAGCTTGCAGCGAGTGCGGCCGTCCTCCGCCGCCAGCACGAGTCACCGCTTGTTGTCCTTCCTTCTCTTCCTCCACTTCGCTGTCCCAGAGCACAGGTGCCGTTGTGATCGGTACTGCGCACAAGAACAAGTCAGCCAGCCGAATCGCGCACTTCATTTCACGCTGGTTCATGCCGTGCAGGTCTGCAGGTCTGCTGGCCCTGTCAGTGCGGTACAGAAACATGCAGGCATGGTACGGGAAGCCGGGTACCCCTTAGTCTGGTACCTGAGTAGCGCTCTCAGCTGGTTGGCGCTTGAAATCTGGGGACGGATCGACTGCTTCTCCCTTTGGGCCCTGGCCCTTTGGGATACCTAGCCTGCCGGAGTAATCTGGTAGACTGCCTACCTACACTATGTTGCGCACCAAATGGACCCGGTACCACACAAGCCAGTCATGTCAGTCATGTCAGCCACGTCGGTACGAAGCAACGTACCCGTACCCATCTGGCCGTCCAGCCTTATGTCGCCCAGCAGGATGTCTGCAAGCAGGTGCTTGCTGCTGTTGATGTGCATTTGCTCGGTATGTCTATTGCGCGCCTCATGAGTGCCCAGGAACCTAGACAAGCAGCGCTCCGTCGTTCTGCCGGCCAGAGAGAAATCTTGCTCATTTATCGCCCGAGACCACGAGTCAAGCCGGTGGCCACCGAGACGGTCCAGCTGCAGAATGCAGACTACAAAGCAGACCGCAGTAGCGCAACTGCCAACGTTTGAGTGCGCCGGGTAATTTCAGCAAATCCACGTTGCCGCAAGAGATGGCTGATTACTGACGCGCCGTTGTACAACCTTACGATAAACCATCCCATTTAATCTTTGTGTAAGGTCAACCAGCTCAACCAACTCCCATCTTCTCCCAGGCGCGACAGCTCGTCCTGCCATCCCGGTTGCTGCGCGCCCAAGCTGTGAAAGCACCGCCACCAAGCCCGTTCCTGTCGTGACGTATGGCAGGCTACATACACTGGTGATGCACCCATCACGATCGAATGTTTCGAAGCTGGAAACGAAACAAAGGCACCGGCCAATCCAGGGGCGCTCGCATGCCCAGGCCCAGGCCGGCCAGGCCAGGCCAGTCCCATCGCATGCACAGGCAAGTGGGCGACCAAGCCGCATCGGATGCCTGGGTCACAGACAGGCTAGATTTGAGTTTGTGGCCTGTGTGTGGGACAACCCATTTGCATTTCAGCATTTCAGCATTTCAGCAACAAGGACCCGTTGGCAATTGCCGAAGACGCCGGCGCCAGAGAGAGCCCTCACATTGACAGAGCATTCTTCAGTTGGGACGAAGAGTTTCAGAACTCTCATGTCATCAGCAAGCAGACTGACATCCAGCCAGTCGGTTACTTAGCTGTGGTCCAGTCATGGACAATGTCCCCAGCTGGAAAGGGGGCCGTTGGTTTTACTACTAATTAGGTTGAGCCGTTTGTTCAGACACGAGGGGCCCCCATCCCCAAAGGGCCAGGCCCCGTGTAACCTGGGCGGATCTGCAAGCACCGACCAACCCACACCAAGCGTGCGTGCTAGCCAAGGGTAGGGTAGTAGATGGAACCAACTAGGCGCAGTAGAGGACCGAAAAAGGGCGACCATTTTCGCAGTAGTACTGTACTGCGTGCGTGCGTGATAACAATCGAAACCTTCAGCGGGTAAAAAAGCATTGTCCCATCACACTCTCGCAGATCGAATGCAGCCACCACGGCAGTTTCCATCTCCAATTAGCCAGGTACCGACACGCAACGGCGCCGACCCTTCTGCAGGAACATCGAATTAGAGAGTGGAGCCGCAGCGAGCAAGGGGTGGGGGGAGGCTGCAGCGAGAAAGGAGAGGACAAGGAGAGCAAAAGGGAAGAAAAGAAGCATCCTCTTCGGTTTTTTTCTTCACAGCTACCCATGTTCGCAGCCAGTATCACACCACAATGAACTGCTTCTCACCCTCGTTTAGAAGAGCTACTTGTACACTGCTGCATGTTAAGATTTGAGCACAAGGCTCAAATCAGCCCCCAATATATCAACCACTGCTTCTAGGACATTTGTCCAAGAAACATCAAAAGGAAAAATCAAGTAAAAATGTCCTCTTTGAGGCAGAATGTTCATCTATCTTATGTAGCTCCTGTCCTCGATGTGACGGGCGCGTCAAAAAGGCCGGGGGAAAGATGAGGCGATCGCGGAACGGGAGCTGGAGGGGCAGAGAAAGCTGCAGTCCGGAATGAGACATGCGCGCGTAAAACAAAATCCAGATCTCCACAAATGGGATGCAGTATCGGAAATGGTTCCTATTTTCAGACAAGGCCAAGAGGGCCATGGCAGCAAACCCCCCCTTCCCAACTCGCGGGACCTGCCAGGTGCCAGCCAGGATAGCTTCAGCCAGCCAGCCGGGTGCGTGGGCACTCGGGCAGGCCCTGTCGCGCGCGGAATCTGTCACTGCCGATCTGTTAACGGAAGGGAGGTAGGGCGCAAGACAGCCGCGTTGGTGGTGTCAGCCAGCCAGCCGTGATTGTGACACGTTATCGCGAGGCGTATGGATGGATGATCCTGAGCAGCCACAGCATTCCTGAGTCGCACGGCGGTGATTCTGGACCTGGACGTCCCTCGAGTCCTCATTACATGTCCTCTCTAGACCATTTATTTTTCTCCCCGGGACTTTAGCAGTCATGCCGAATCGGCAGAGTACTCTACGAGATATCTATCCACATAGCAAATCCACATCCCGACAAAAAATAGCCTACTTTTGTGACCCCGTGCATGAAGCGCACCAAAGACACACCTGCCCCAGCAACGTCTTTTCAAGGCTTGCACCGTCCCATGAAGCGAGGGTACATGCAGCAAGTACGCACGGTATGCTGGTTAGCCAGCCAGGCCAGGAATCGCTCCAAGCCCAGGCCGTATCCACCGTGAGGAGAGGTTCCGTACTTCCTCTGGTCGAGGTACCAGTAGTAGGGGTCAGGGCTGATGCCGTGCTTGTTGAAGGCCTGCAAAAGCTCATCATAACCCTCCATCCTCATCGAACCGCCAACGATCTCGCCGACGTTGGGCATCAGGACGTCCACCGATTCCGTCACACGCAGGTCGCTGGGGTCCTTCTTCATGTAGAAAGCCTTGATCTCCACGGGGAAGTGCGTCAGGAATATGGGCTTGTTGATCGTGTCCGTCATCTTGCGCTCCGCTGCCTCGGCGATGTCATCGCCGAAGACGTGTGGCTTGCCCTCCTCGTTGAGGATCGGGGGGTCTTGTGCGTTGAGCCTGCATTGATGTCAGTACGGCAATCGCTTATCAAACCGATCCCACCAAAGGCGACCTACCAGTCGATAGCGTCAGTGTACTTCATCCGCATAAAAGGGCGAGACGGCTTCTGGAAACCAGGGTTGAGCTGCTTGATGTAACCGGCCAGTTCCTCATCCGCCAGGATCATATCCACAACGCCGCAGATCATGTCCTCCAAGTGGCTCAGCAGATCCTCAAAGGTGATGAAATCCAGCTCAGATTCGATATGAGTATATTCAGACAAGTGACGTCGCGTCAGACTCTTCTCCGCACGGAAGGACTTCTCGATACAGTACACGTTGCCCATAGAAGGGAGCACGGTCTCAAGATAGAGCTGGGAAGATTGCGTAAGGTATGAGTTTTCGCCGTAGTAGTTGAACCCAAACAGGGTGGAGCCTCCCTCGACCTGCGTCTGCACCAGGGCAGGTGGCGACACCTGTCTGATCTTCATTTGCTTGTACAAGTGCCTGAAGGCATAGTCAACCTCGGACCTGAGCTTCATGACCGAGGACGCCTTGTCTCCTCGTAGAACCAGGTGCCGCTGGTCAAGCATGTCCGACTCCCATTGATCCTGAGTGGACGAGACCTTGTTGGTGAGGGCCTCGAGATCAGTGGGCGCCGCTCCCAAAACCTCATAGTAGTCGACGTGCAGCTCTCGGTTGTCGGGGACCTTGGCTGTCTCGGGGGCCTTCTTCATCTCGCCGTAGAGTGTCAGGGACGTGCTTTGGGTGAAGGTCAACGCATCGTAAGTCTGAGTGAGCGGTCCTGCTGCTATGATGCATTGCAGGTGGCCGTACCCATCAACGAGCTCGACAAACGTCTTGGCAGAAAAAGTCAATACCAAACTCTTCCACAGTAGAGAAGTCAATGCGACTGCTTACCGCCTGCTTCTGTGGCCGCAGTCGATGGATACGACCTGACACCTTGACTCTCGTGCCCTTCTTGTCGCCCTCGCCCAGCTCTACGTTCTTGTCGTCGATCCTCAGTTTCCTCGCCTGAGGCAAGCTAGGATCCTGCTTGATGACAATCTTCTTGGCCTCCTCAAGGTTCTTCAGACGCTGCTTCCTCGCCTCTTCCTCGACCGCGGCGGTGGAGGCCTGCTTGGCCAGCTTCTTCTTGTGCTGGTCGACGGCAGAGGTGGCTTTCTTTACGGCGCTCTTGGCTGGTTCTTTCCACTGCAGCGCAGCACCTGGGTCATCGCCCGTCTTGGAGGCGCGCGAGAGGTACTTTGTTGTGGGCCGGTCGATGTTGGCGATCATGGCGTAGGCCAGGGATTTGTATGGCTTTGACTCAGAGCCGTCGGCCGAGGCATCGTCGACTCCTGCGTCGGTGTCGACGTAGACTGTTTCGTTCTCGGGCTTGGCCCGTTCTGCGAGCTCTTGAATGGCAGCCATGTTTTCTGCTGGCTTTGCTTCGAGTCAATTGGCACGGTCGAAGCAGAGGTCGAGGTTCGTGGTTGTTGTGGTTTTGCTCTCAGTGTCCCTAAAGCCGCTATGGTGGGGTCGGGCATTTGGTGGGAAAAGATAAGGGAGCTTGAGTGGGCAGGTTGAGTCACCGCCAGGACCTCTGCACGGATAGCTAATCCCCGTCGACTCAACTGTGTCAGCGACTGCTATCTAGACTTCCTGAAGCATATTTCGGTTTGACATCTAAGCAAGGGGTAGTTTGGTTCTTAGAATTTATGCCCATGTTATTTAGGTTGCCGCAATGTATTCTGGCGTTATCTGTGTCCTTTTGTCGAACGTTTACCATGGACAGTTAGGTGCGTACGCTGTACTCGGTCCGATCTCAATAACCCTCCCTTCCTATGTACCAAGACGGCAGGTAAGTACCGATTAGTAGATTTGGAGAGTTGTACGTAGCATGTCAACCTCACAACTCATCCTTCACATCTTCCTCGGTCTTGTCTCCCTCTACCTCCCGGGCTGCATGTTCCTTACCCATCTCTGTCATGCCCTTCTTGACAATCGAGCTTATCATCTCGTACACAACCTGCGCCGCCGCCAAGGCAGTCTCCTCGCCCTGCCCCTGGTAAGCGGGCGCAACCTCGACAACATCAGCACCAACCACGTTCAGGCCCTCGATGCCCCTCAGGATCCTGATCAGCTCCCTCGTCGTCCACCCACCGGGCTCCGGGGTCCCCGTGCCGGGCGCAAACGCCGGGTCGAGGACGTCGATGTCCACAGACAAGTAAACAGGATCGCCCGGGTCGATGGCGTCCAGGATCGCCTTGACCACGCCCGCGGTCCCCAGGTCGTCGATGTCGTCGGCGACCACGCGCAGCCAGTTCTGCGCCGTGTCGTCCTCAAAATCACCCCACCCGTCGCCTGACAGCCGGGTGCGAAGGCCTGCGTGCACGGACGGCCGCGCCGTGTCGTTGATCAGCAGGCCCTCGCTACCCGCCAGCCAGAACATGGACCCGTGGTTGAAGTGCGCCTGGTCCGTCAGCCAGCTCGAGGGGTACTTGGCCGGGTGCCAGGTGTCGAGGTGGGCGTCGAAGTGCAGCACCCGCAGGGGCTTGCCGTAGATCTTGTTCAGCGCCCTCAGCGCGGGCAGCGCGAGGCTGTGGTCTCCGCCCAGAGTTATGAGCTTGGGCTTCTCGAGCAAGGGGGATACCGGCCTCCGGCTACCCAGCTCTATGAAGGCCTCTGTCATCTGCCGCAGGGCCACTGCATTGTCGACTGGTACGGTGGGTATGTCACCACAGTCCATGATCTTTGCCCAATTCTGATAGGGGTTGATATTCGCCCTCGGGTTGAAGCCCCGGAAGCTCGTCTGCCGCGATGAGGCATGCCGGATGGCCCGTGGTCCAAATCTTGCGCCTAAGTAGTTCTGGTCAGCCCTGGAACACCCCCAGCATCCTGCACACTAGACAACATCGCCGTCCTTGTGGCATGCGAAGCTCGGGAACGTACCTGGCCGGTAGCTCACGGCGGTATCAAAGGGCACGCCCACGATCGCGATATCATATAGTTCTGTGGGGTCTGTAAGACACTTGACGTGCTTCAGATGGGCGAAGCTGCCTATTCCAGCGAAAGGCCACTGTAATCGGGCAAAAGTCAGCCCATCACCGTATTTCCCAACCCATTCATGGCTCAGATGAGAATGCCGTGGCCGCCCGTGAGTGATATCTCATCTGCAGACCCGACGGCAGCCCACAGCTATCACATCGGCGGTGAGTGCCAAAGATCGATCTCCCGGGAGGGACGGGAGATGATAGTCTACGGGCGGCCGCAGGAGAGACACGAGGCATGGGCCTGCCAAGTCGTGCCCACATGCTTGGCCCTGCCCGTGGGGCTTTGCAGAAAAGGGTTGAAGGAAGAAAAGTCTCTCCTGCTCACCTCCATGCCCCATTTGTATTCGAGCTCGGCAATCTCCTCTGCCGTCCAGACGCGATCTTGATGTTTGTGGTGCCCGCCGCAGGCCTCCGTCAGCGAGGCCAGTGCGGCAAGGACGAGTGGTGCCCATCCGCTCCTCATCTCGGCGGTTGACGTAGCGGTCTCAATGTGGTGATCTGTGCCGAGGCTGGTGTAGCTTTGCAGGACAGGACGGGATCAGATGCGTCAACAGTCCGTCGGTCACTCTGTGCAGAAAAAGAACAATAGGGAATAGTTCATTGTGTGAAAAGCGCCGATCAAGCGCTTCTTTGAGGCAAAAAAAAAAACCCCCCCCCGACTCATACTAAGTGGTGTGCCGGTCCGGCCCGGGTAAGGAATCCATATCGACTCAACTATCCAAGTGTGCGGGAATGCATCGAATCGATCACCAGCAATTGATCACGGCTTGGCGGTCACGAATGCGCATGGTCGCACTGCGCAAAGCCTATTGTTAGACTTGGCAAGAACCGTCCTTTCCTGCTTAGGAGTGAAAAATACCTAGGCGTGTGATACTAAAGCCTCGCGCTGCAAAGTCAGCTAGTCCGTCGTTCAGATATGCAGACGGGAGTCAGCCGTGTTAGCAATGCCGAGAAACATGGGCTGGCCGCTGTCCCTTGCAAGCGAGATGCCGCCCCCCCCCCCGGCCCGTGTGCGCGCTGCCTGTACGCCACACCAAAATTTCGCTAAGGGGTCAAGGCAGTCAGTATTTCCTCTCCGGAAACATGTTATCACCATCACCACGAGCAAATAAAGCCATCGTAATAGCCCGCCACCGCCTATTAAGTGCTAACCTTTAGTGGTTGGAATTCTTCTTATACCTTGAGTACCTACCAATAAATAAGTGGCTTAAAGGCAAATTCCGCTATAATAGACAAATTATTTAGCATTACCGTCAAAGGGTTACCACCACAAAGACCGTAGCCTTAAGGATACCCTTATTGTCACCGTTAAATAGTATAAAGTTAAAACAGTAGGCCTTAGAGGTTAGTAATTATTTTTAACTGTAATAATACCGTAAAACCCAACTAACACCTAATTTATATGGTATAAAAGCTAAAAACCCTTTTGGTTAAGAAACCCAACCTATATCTTAACAAAATATAGTATTTCCTTACCAAGAGTTACCAAATTAATTACTTAATATTTATAATCTTAAGGATACTAAAGGTGTGTAACTAGTCTAATAAACAAGTATATATACTAGCCCGCTAGTATAATAAAAACCTTTATAACCACTATCTGTATAAGGTTAATAACCCATCACATATAGTAGATATATTTATCTTTTATAATAAATCAGGCCTTGATAAGTATAATAGTACTTGTTAGACTAGCTGGGTACCAGTTAGGTACACCTCTTATACAAAAAGTCTTCTTAAATAAGGTGGTTACTTTTATATACTACCAGTAATTATAATTAACAGCCTACTTACCGTTTAGGTATATAAGGGCTACACCATAAAGGAGATCTTTCTTTAGTAGCTACTTAATTAGGTATTAATAAAGATAAACTTATACCCAAGCCCACAGTTAATTCTTGTGATAAATAATACCTTGTAGTATTACAATCGGGTTATTTATAATACTATAAAGAGGAGGGGTGTATTACTATTATATTTACTACTATATTTTCCTAATTTTAACCCAATCAAGGTATATTTTAGTAATCTAAAGCGGTATATTTATTATTAATATTAGTATTTAATATCTAACTACGATTTTAATAATAAATTTACTAACTTTATAGTATGTAAATTAGGTGTAATTATATTATATTTATATATAGTATAAAAGGAGGGTTATAGTAGTAGGTTATACTACTATAACCTTTAAGTTATACTTAAAAGGGTAATCTATATACTACTAGCTATAAGCTAGCTAGTACTAGCTACCTACTTTTTATACCGCTATCTAAATAACTAATAGCTATCTGTATACTAAAGTAGCTATACCTTACGGTATTTGCTATAAGTACTAGGGTAGTAATAAAAATTATAATATCCTTATTACTTCTAATTATAATATAGTTATTATAAATTCTTCTTTAAATCCTTTTTATAAGTATAATATTTTTTAACTAATTCCTTAGTATACTTAAGGTTATACTTAGTCTTTTATTTATTATATTAAGGGCTATATCCTTTCTATTATACAAGGTACTTAACCGTCTTATTAAATAGTTTACTATTAAGAATATACTTAATCTTATAATATTACTTATTTTTATTAGCCGATAAGTTAATATACTTAACTAGTAGTAGTTATAAAACCTTCTGGTTAAACTTTTTATCCTTATATACTTTATATAGAAGAAGATACTAAATAGAGATAACTAGGTTAATTTGGTTTTTATTCTTACTAAAGTTAAAACGGTATATTAATAGGGATACCTTGCTAATAATAGTATATAAGCTTTCTTATAAAGCTACTAACTTTATATTTTAAGTCTTAAAGAGGGGCTTATAAGCCTTACCTATTTTAAGCTAAACTTTATCACTAATATTAAATTTAATTTATTAGTATTATATATTATATTAAATCTTATTATCTAAAGTAATTATATTTATAACTAATTAGGTATCTTATTAAAAGTATTTATAAGTAAAATAGATATTTACTACTTAAAGAGAAAGTTTAAAGCTTATTAGTTAATTAATAAGTCTAAAGATCTTAAATCTAAATAAAAACTTACAAGGGCTAGTATCTAGTATATATAAGTATATTATTGTGATAGTAGTAGGGGTGTTACTTTAGTGTAGCCAGCTGGCAGCCAGCCGGTACTAGTTACAGATAGCTTAGTTAGTAGCAGACTATACCTACACCTTTAATACTTTAATACCCACGGTATAGTTAACTACTAACCAAGTAAGTAACTTATATACTACCACTTTAATCCTTATGATCGTGAAGTAAGCCTACTAATACTAATTAGTTACCTACTGGTTTCTAATAGCAAGGTAGCTAATCGTCTAAGCTGCTTAGGTGTTAAGTTTAAAGAAGATAAATCGGTAATATTGTGTTTACTGTTACAGCCTTGACTAGAAGGTAAGCTATTTAAGCTGCTTAAGTGTAGGCAGTTAACTTTGTGACTTATAGTACTGATTATTAACTTATAAAGGGTAGCTAGCTAACGCTAAGATTATTAGCAATAATAATTAAGGCTATTACGACTTGTATCCTTAAGATATAGCTTTGCGAGTATTTATCACACCTTAAGTAATATTAACTTTATTAAGTCCTGGACTTCTTATTAGCCCTTAAAGATAATAACTTTGTGTGATACCTTTAAGCTAGTATGATAACAAACAGGATACCTTTAGTGGTTAAGTCTTGAAAATATTATAATCTTATACCCTTTAAGTAAAGTAAGTAATTTGGCCCCCTTTAAGCTTATAAGTATATATAATAAGCCCTTTATTGCTTTGATTAGTACCCTTAATCTTGTATATTTAAAAAAAAACGAGTAATTTAAGCCCCTTTAAGCCCTTTATTACTTTAATTAGTACCCTTAAAAATAAGTAATTTAAGCCCCTTTACACGATTTATATAATTTAAGCAATTTACACGATTTATATAATTTACACATTTAGTACTTAATTTATACGTTTAAAACCTTCTAGTAACTTATATAACTTATAGAGACTATTAGGAGATTAATCTAAAGTTATTAGCTGGGTAAGCTATATAAACGATTTAAGTAAACCTCCGGGTACCCTTATATTAACCCACTTTAAGGTAGCTACTTTAATATTTAATAACCCTCTTAATTACCCTTTCTTAACTTTAACCCTCTTAACTTTAACCTTCCTTTTTTTATGATAACCTTCCTTGCTACTAATAGTACCTATAAGAAGAAAGCCGCTACTAGTATTATAAGAAGAGAAGAATAATTCTACCTGTTAGACTATATAGTAATAGTATCTATTTGCCAAATAACTACTACCTTTAGGTAAATAATATACTTAAGCCGGTTATAAGCCGTAGTAGTAAGTATCACGATATTTTTTAAGATAAAGTTACCGCTAGGTACACTAAGCTTATATCCTTAATACTATAAAAACTTTAAATTAAAAAATAAGCTAAAGAAATATATTAAAGCTAATTACAAGAAGGAATATATAATTTCTTAAGTAGTCTTTCTATACCTTAAAGATAAAGATAAGCTATAGGTATTTAATAAGGATCTCTTTTTTAAGTTTAAAAAGATCTTTAATAGCTAGGTAGAATACTTCCAAATAGTTAATTAAAAGACTATTTAATAGCTATAGAAGACCCTTTATTACCATGGTATTTTTACTAGTAATAGCCAAGAAGATAACCTTAAAGTAATTATTAACTTTAATTAGGTATATAAGCTACTTAAATGGCTTTAAAATAAGCTAATAGTAACTTCTTTTAGCTAAAGATTATAAATATATAAGAAGAAGAAGTAATAAATTACCAAGTAAGCCAAGAAGCCCGCTACTACTAAGAAGGCTATAAAGAAGAAAACTACTAGAAGCAAGTAATAAAGCTATTTGCTTGATTTATATATAATAAAGTAATAGTTTTAACACCTAGGGAAAGCCTTTAATTAGCTGGGAAGTAAGTAATAAAGCTTTGAGTGATAAAGTAAGTAATAAAGCAATTTAAGCGTAATTTAAGCGATAAAGTATTTTAAGGTAACCTCTTGTAATAGCTTTATTAGCTATTAACCCAACACCTTATAATCACCCAAGGGATTACTCTAATTGGCTAGGATAAAGAAACGTTTATATAATATATATAATTTAAAGGAAATATATTTTTTAAACCACAATATACCTATATAGTAGAAAACTACTAGTATTATAATAGTAGTAAGGGTATTACTTTAGTGTAGCCAGCTGGCAGCCAGCCGGTACTAGCTGCAGATAACTTAGTTAGCAGCAGACTATACCTACACCTTTAACACTTTAGTACCCATAGTATAGTTAACCACCAACCAAGCAAGTAACCTACACACTACCACTTTAACCCTTATAATTATAAAGTAAGCCCACCGATATATACTTTATTTAAACGGTCTTGTAGTATATTTAGGTACACGCTAGGCTGTTATATCTATAGAAATGTAAAGGGTGTGGGTTTAACTCCTACTAGGACCTTACCCCACTATATTCTTTACTATTTATTTCCTTATATTAAAATTACTAGTAGTAAAAAGCTGGTAGGTAACCAGCTAATAGTTATTATACCTACTAGGTTATTTATTTAATCTATATAATAAAAACTTTTTCCCAGACTTACTATACTTTTAAATAGGGGCCCAAACCTACTATCTAAAGGTTATAAGTTTAACCCCCACTATTATAAAACTTAGTAGCTTTACGTTAATATTTAAAAGAATTTTTAATCTATAGTTTATAGTATGGCACCGTGGCACCGTGGCACAGTTGGTCTTACGCCAGGCTGCCTTTTACACCTTGGCAATATAGAGGGTACAGGTTTGATCCCTGCCAGTATTCTTTTCGACCTAGCTAGTAGAAGCGGGGCTTATAACTACTTCCCTTAAGCTGTGGGCTTAATTAGTAACCTCCACACTTATTGGTTAGGGTAGGGGTTCCTACTACTAGCTCTACCTCTAATTAGCTATAGCCGTTACTATACCCAATTGGGCCCGGTATTAGTTACTATCCCTAGTCTCCGGGTTTTTCCGCTTTACGGTTTTTTCCCTTAAGGGTACCCATAGTAGACCTCTAAGAGGTACCTAACGGTATACCAAATAGTCTTATATAGTTAAAGTTACTCTTAGAGTAGTCTCGGTAAAATACCTTGTAGTATACCTTAAGGGCAAAGAAAAGAGTATAAAGCAAAATTAAGGTCTAAATAAGAATTAAACTTGTAACCTTTAGTATAAGAAGTCGATCTCCCTGCACACACTATCCACCCTTCTTAGTAGGCAGGTTAGAATCACGGCGTAAAGCGTTATTTAGTTTATAGTTTATAGTATATATATAGTATCTTTAAATATCTTTAAATAGCTTTAGTAATAAGAATTAATTTTTAATATTAATAAATATAAATTTTATATTACCTAGATTAAATTCTTAAAGTTTATAGTAATACTTTAAGAAATATTAATAAAATATAATTATATTATTATTATTAAGGAATAGCTACTAC
>JADAZS010000257.1:0-57441 GCA_014872975.1 Diaporthe citriasiana | reverse complement strand
AATTCTTTCGATATAGATAATTTATAAATTATAATACCTTTAATTATCTTTTTAGTAGAATTATCCTTATCTATAGTTTACCTCTTAGTTAAATATATTATTAATACTATATTCCTTTAAATAAGAGTATTATATACTTTATTTATATTATATATTACTTTCCTGGTAGTTTCTTAGGCCTTAATAATTTCTGTGACTAAGTTTAATATCCTAAGGTTTTTAGGTTTATCACTTAAAACTTAGTTTTTATATTAGCCTTAATAGGGATATTTTACTTTCCTGCTTTATTAATAACTACTAAGTTATTACCCTTTTCTTTCCCTATTCCCCTTCTTTGGTATAAGTTTAAATATTAGTAGCCCCAGAAAAATACTTTATTTATAATAATTTGGTAGATTTTAGCTTATAGTAGTACTTATTACTACACACCTGGTATAGGCTATAACCGTGTTTAATACCACCTAGTTATATTAAATTTATAGATACCTTATACCTAATTAATATTATTTACTTATTTATTCCCTTATAGTATTTTTATTTCTATCCTATCCTATTTATATTTTTTTACCTATAAACTTCTACTAATAATAATGTATGTAAATTAGTATCTGGTAGTATTATATATTATTATATACCCTTTAGGTATAGATTTCCTCTTATTTAAGATTTTACTAGAGATCCTAAAGTTATATAAATTAGGATCTTTTAGAAATAATTATATATTACTACAGCTTATTAGCCACCACTTTAACAAAATTATAATAAGACTAATCCTCTTGATATTTACTTTAAGTATTAACCGATATATGGAGACATAATACCTACCCCATATATATTATAAGATACTCTCACTTATCTAGTACCTTGATATACACATTAAAGATCTAGCTATAGATAGTAAGAGACGGGAATAAATACTAGTATATAATAAATACTTAGGTTACTATCTATAATAGTATAATACTATTTATATTCTTTATATCTCCTTTAACAAGTTAGTATTTATAACTTGGCCTAAGATTCTCGATAAGATATTAACTATAAATAATAACTACTAGTATATAGACTTTTATAATAAGTATTAAGATTATATTTTAGATATTACTATCTCTTATATACTTAAGTAGACTAATAATAATCACGATATCCGAGTTAATTTTTATAACCCTAATTATATCTCACAGCGTGACTTTAGGCACACTAAGGGTCTAATAACCTATATAGGCTATAACAAGGGTATTATTATTTATTTAAACCTTCCCAACCACAGAATATTAGTATTAAAAAAGACCCTTATTAACTCTTTTCCTCTTATCCTACTATATATCTGGATACTAGAGTAGCCTGGGAATTTCTTATACTGGGTTATAAACCAGACTTATGTTACACTAAAAGACTTTTATAATAAATAGTTAACCAAGCTACTACTAGGCTTTAATTCCTAGTACTAGAGCTTCCTGGCTAACCAGGTAACCTATCGGTAATATATACTTATTAGCATTAATACTACCTCTACTTGTAACCCTGGTAAGTTATAAGACCTTGGTGTACTTATCTCTATCTACAGCCCTTTTAACTTTATAATTAAAAACCTTAAGTTAGTAGCTAGCCTCTTTTAGGTAGTAGTTAAAACCAGCTAGGAGACTAGTATTCTTAAAGCAAGAAACCATATTACTTGGGTACTTATAACTCTAAAAGCTATATATAAAACAGAAGATACTAATCTTTAGTAGAGATAGAATAAGTAGGAGGTAGTAAACCTAAATAAGAATAAGGGTTAGGATAACTAAGATACTTAGTATAATAACGACAAGAATAATAGCCTGGGTAATAAGTATAATAGCTTAGATAATAAGGAGTAAGATAATAATAACATTTCTATTAGTAATAATTAGTAGTAGGTAGACCTTATATTCTTAATAGAAGTTTTTTCTATATAGTATAATAGTTATTATCTCCTCCATTTTACTAAAGCGTAATATACCTAATAATCAAAACTATATTCTCCTAAAGATAAATTAAAGATTAACCTCTTCCCCACTCTAATAAGTATATTAATATAAATATACACGTAGATATATAGGTAGATAAACGGGTAAATATATAAGTGTTAGTATATAAGGGGGATTAAAAGATACCAAGGTAGTAGTATTTCCTAGCCGTATAATAAAGTTAAATAGGGCTAAGCTACATATTACTTATATTATACTTATTAGGCTAGTACTCCCAACTTAAGGATATCTATATAGTTTATAATTACTATAGATATTAGAATTTAAAGTTAAAAAATCTGGTTATTATTTTATTATTAGAGTAAAACTAGGGTATATAGTTACAGCCAGATTCTCCAGCATACTAATAGGCATACAAAGAAAGGTGGTCTAGTAGAAAGTAGTTACAACTAACTTCTAGGACCCAGATAGTACTTACCCTTTATACTATGGTTACTATACCCTGGATTAACTCTAATATAGCCAATTAGCCCTAACCCCTAAAATAATTTAAAGCTATATTTATAATCAAGTCTTCCTACTAAATTTACTCTATACCCCTATTTATTACTTACTCTATACTACTATTTATTACTTACTTTATACCACTATTTATTACTTACTTTATCCTTTTACTTATTACTTATTTTATATTTACAACTAGGTATAAAAGGTAAATAATAAGGGCTAAAGGGTAAATTAGGTTAAGTATATAATACTTATTAAAACCTCTTATAATTAGGGTTTTTATATACTATTAGCTTTAGACCACTATAAGCTTTCCTTTATTTTAACTATAAAAGGGGTTAAAGATCTGGGTAAAAGTAGGTTAGGTATTTCCACCCAGTACTAGGTAATAGACAGTATACTATTTTCTTATTCCTATTTCCTCCTATTTTAGCATTAGTCTTGTATAAGATATAAATAGAGTAAGACTCCTACTAAATGTGTGTAATAATCGCCCCTTTAAGACCTATTATCTAATTTAAAGCTACCCCCTATTCTACCCAAGCTATTATATAGATCTTTTAACCTTTATTATAGCTAAATAGGTCTTCCACTAAGATATTATCCTCCTCTTAATCCTATAGGTAGGAGAAGATAGGATCTAATATAAGGAACCATACTATATTATATTTAAGCCGCCTTTTAAGCTAGCCCCCTAGCTACTAGTCTTAGAGATTATTAATTCTAAGTCTAGCTACTACCTAATATTAATAATATACGTTAGCTTTTATACCTCAAGTACCATACCTAATGTTAAGCCTCTCCGAGTTAGCTGGTAGCTACCATGGTGGTAGATAATATAGGTAGAAGCTCTCACAATTATATCTATAATCGTGTCTATTATTTTTACCATCATTACCATACAGCTTGGCCCACTCTTCTCCATCCTCCCCCTAACCTACAAATAGCTTATAACTAACCGGATAATTAAGGACATCATGGTGTAATATAAGTAGGCTGTCTTTAAGATATACTCTATCCCCACCCTACAGTTTAAAGAAATTAATATAAATATATCCCATATCTACATTAAACTCAGGTTACTATTAATAGAGTTTTTCGGCTATAGTAATAAGCCTGATAAGATAAAGGGGTAAGTAAGCCGTCTTACCCCTTATAATACTTACCCACATATTAATAAACCTATATACTAACAGCTTTAAACCTAGCCCCTAGGATTAAGCTCTTTGATAAGCTTTAGGCCACCCTATAGAATACCTCCTACTAGCTTACCGGCTTATATAAATACCTCTTCCTACTACTTTCCCACACTAGCTATAAGTATAGTACTATCTTACACCAGATTAATACTAATAGTAACGTTTTTAGAATAATTATGTGGAGCCTTAAGGCCCTAAAGGCTAACCTTCTCGTTATAATAGAGGAGGGTAATTTCTTAAACTACATAATAAGAGCTATCTTATATAACCTCTTACCGTGGTCTAACAGCTAGTAGCTATAGGTAGTAATATTAACACGGAATACTACTAATTAGCTATACTATCTTGTAGTAAAGGTATTAGGTAAGGTAAATAGCTATTTTAGGTAACTAGTAGATAGTACTCTTATCTCCGTCAAGAGGGCTACTTTTATAATAGACAACTATATATTACACTACTTTTAGCTTACCCCTCTTTGTAGCCCTGCCTACTACTACCTACACGGTAAGAAGGAGAAGAAACTTAAACACCTTTACCTTAACCTTACTTACTATATCTTCGATATAAGGGAGAGCCTTGGCTATATTACGGGTATTATTACCGCTATAAATAATATACTTACTTACCTTAATAGTATAATAAACAAGATAAATACCCTTGTACTAATACTTAAATTACTTTACGGGAACAGGTAGGTGGTAAAAATATCCTTGAAGCTTATAATATAGGATATAACCCTAGTAGTATATATCTTAAATTCCTTATATTACATAATAGCGGCTATAATATAAGTGGGCTAGGCTAGTATGAGATTAGTATATAGCTTTTACTGGGAAGCAGATAATAGGTATTAATATTTAAGATAAAACCTTCCTTACTTAATTCCCCCTACTAGTTGTAAATCTTACATATTAATAAGTTTCCTAGTAAACCCCCATCTAATTAAGATAAGCTTAATATAGGTAAGCCTAGTATATATTATAAGGAAGATATACCTAATTTAAAAAAAAAAAGGATTAAGATAATAATATAGGTAAAGAAGGCCAAAATAAACTAGACTTTAGCTAGGATAAGCCTAAGAAAGGTAAACCTAAAATAGATAAAGCTAAGCTTTATATTCTATTAATCTGGCTAAGACTAGGCTTAATATAAATAAGCCTAAACTATTACTAATAATAAAGTAATATAATTATTTAAACTATAATTATAGTTTATCTATAAATATATTAAGTTTAAAGTGGATA
The DNA here is from genome assembly GCA_014872975.1 of Diaporthe citriasiana. Lineage (NCBI taxonomy): Eukaryota > Fungi > Ascomycota > Sordariomycetes > Diaporthales > Diaporthaceae > Diaporthe > Diaporthe citriasiana. The sequence continues at coordinate 52,539 of JADAZS010000257.1, read as the reverse complement.
AGTTTTAAGATACTATAACATTTTATAATATTTACTTACTATACCGTCTAAGTTACTACTAACTCTACATAGTATTTAGAGCCTAGATATATAATAATAGCTGTTTTTAGACTCTTTCCTATCTCTTACTAGATTAATATAATATATTCTTAGCGCCTAGCCCCACAGATTACCTACCCTATTCTAAATTTATAGGGATATACTTAATACTAGTATAGCTAAAGTAGATAAACAGGTAGGCTTAACAGATAAACTTAGTATAGGTAAGCCTTAGTTAAGGAAAGTTATAACTTAAGATTACCTAAATAAGTATTTTAATATTATAATATATTTTAAGTAGTTACCCGGAGAAGATAATAACTTATATAAGTATATCAGGAAGATACTAATATTACTATACTAGGCGATATACTAATAGGAATAGTAGATATTAAAACTAGTATTTAATACCCCTATTTTAAGTTAAAATTACCTCTCAAGGTACTAGTAAGTATATATAGTTAAGGCTGTAATTACTACTAGAGAGTAGATAATATATAAGGCCGGGCTATAGTTAGAAGAGAAGGGTAATAAGTATTTTAACTTAGGGGTGATATAAGGATTACTATAAAGTTTAGACACTTAGTAGGTATGGTTACTTAGTAGGGAGGAATATATTAAATGATAATATAAGTCTTAATTATATTAGAATTTAATATTCTTAAAAAGTCTCTTTAAGTATCCGGTTATACTACTAAGATATATATCTTTAGTTAGTATAAGATATTATATATATATTATCTTATAATACTATAGTTATTAGTAGTGTCGGGGTTATTACTAATAAGTTAATTATTACCCAGGTTAGTTAAAAATAGAAATATTAAAATAATCTTGGTAAGGATTTAAATATCAGTAATAGGATAATATTTATAACACTATTTAAGGAGTTACTTAATATATAGAAACTAAGCTTACTAGGATATCCTACTAGTAAGTAAGCTAAGAAATACTACCTAGCTAGTTCCTACTATTTATAAGTATTTTATAATAAGGCCTATAATTAAGTTAATATTAAAATCTTACCCCAACTTTACCACCTATTATATTATATTTCTTTACCTAAATACTACTACCCCTTCTTTTAGATATAAACTTAGACTTTATATTAAAGTATATAGTATCACCTACTTTATTATCTTTAAAGTAGATATAAAGCTTAAAAATAAGTATATACTTAATATTACTAAGGTAGTTAATTTTATAAGGCAAGAAGTCTATTTCTTTAAGATACTTTCTCCCAAGGTTAATAACAGTAAACCTCTATTTGGTGGTAATATGTACCCTGCTAAATACTATTAGTATACCCTCTAAGACTTTAAATAGTTATATCTCTAATTGTAAGCAGTATATACCAGGTACCAAAGCTCTTATCTATATAGCTAATTACAAGTAGTATAAGTTTATTATACTTTTTTTAGAGACTTTCTCTAGGGCTATAATCTTTTAAGTACTAGAGAATATATAGATATTATATAAAGATACTTAGAATAGATTATATAAACTTAGACTATACTAGTTATAACCTTAATATTTTATTCTACCTTTTTAACTGGTACCTAGGCTAATAGGCTAGGTAGAAGGGCTAGGCTAAACAGGGCTGGTAATTAAAAAGCTTCCCAGCTTACTTTTAAGAGAGTAATTATATATAAAATAAGTAATAAATATTATAATATTTATATCTCTAGCCTTTTCCCTCCCTATAATATAGTTATTTTTAACCGCTTAGAAGTATCCTACTTACTCTATTGGTTATACTTCTTACTAATATCCTAATATATCTAATCTTAAGGTACTTACCCCTCTAGGCTCTTATTAAGCCTAGGGGTAAGTAGGTTTTATATAATAATAGGGGTAAGAATAGGTTGATAATAAATAAGAGCTTTAAGCTTGAAATTAATATAATTTTATACGCTATTAACGGGGTGTATAAGCTTAGCAAGGTGTAGATACTAGCTGGTCTACTCCTCTTACTAGTTTATAACTAGTATACTTATACTCTCCTTATTGTAATATCCCCACTAATATATTATATTATAATAAGATATTACTAAATATATTTCTTAGTAGGATTAGCCGTCTTCCCTTAATATACCTTACAAGTTTACCCTATTTCTGGTAACCTATAGTTATTTATTTCCCTAGCTTTAATCTAAAGGTATCTATATTATCCTAGCTTCTTAATAATACTAATTCCTAAGGGTTACACTTAATTAACCTATCTTACTATATACTACTTTTAGAGGCTCTTATTACCGGTATTATAGGGGTAAAAGTAGCTAGTATAACACAGAGTCCTCTTATCTAGCTTGGTATAACCACTAAAGCTATTTCTACTATCTAAATATGATAATTTAACTTCCTTCTAGTAGCTTCCCTTAATAAAGTAGCTTCTAAGTACTTTAACCCGGGATACTAGTTAGAAACCTATTACCTGCTAGCCTAAAAGGATATTAATACCGTAAGTACCTCTATCCGGGCTTTGTGATAATAGTAAAGAAACCACTTCTTAGCTACCACTATTAACTAATAGTAGCCATCCTGTAGATAAAAATACTTCTTAAAGGTAGTCTTTAACAGGTAGAAGATTACTACATATAGTAGTTATATAAAATATAAGGTATAAGCTGGAAAACCACGATATATAACTTATTTAAAAAGTATTCTAATATAAACTTAACCACTATATGTATATATAGTGCCTATTTATTATAAGAAGCGTCTAATCTAACGGGTCTTCTAGGGTATTAGTAGAAGGAAGACCCTTTAAAGCTACTTAATAGCTATCTTATCCTCTATTTATCACTTTTTTATCATTATAAATTACCAACTATTATAGTCTTTAAGGAATATTAGATATTACTATTATTATAATATTACACTAAGCCCTTTGGAAAATAATTAGTAGAATTAGTAACTTACCTATAGTGGAGATATATTCTGTAAAGAAAGTTTATATTCTCAAATTATATTCCTTTTAGAGCAGTTTACTTAGTTTAAATAGTTATAAACCTAGCTTAGATATAATTTTACGGAAAGTACCAGCTATCTAGCTATTATTATAAGTTTCCTAGTAATCTAGATATTTCTAAAAAATATACTAAGATAATATCTTACTAAACTTGGGATTAAGTAGGCTAGATAGATCCTGGTATAATACTATTAAAAAAGGATAATAAAATATTAAGTATATTTCTCTTATTAATCTCGGGGTTATTACAATAGGCAAGTTAGTTGATAAAAGGGATTCTATTATATATATATACTTATAAGGATAAATTGGTATTTTAAGAAAATATAGCTAACTAGGTAAGTAGATACCGTTAAGTAATATATTAAAATACCTTTAATAGCTTAGCCTTATAGTAAGTAGCTAGTAGCCTCCTTACCTAGTCTATTATTATTAGTATCAAGGAGTTTATTAGATACCTACTAAAATTAATAAATACTATTTCTTATTATATACTTTATTTTTATATATTATTATAAGTAATAAGGTAACGCCTAAATTAAGTGGTAAGGCTATCCTTCTTAATATTATAGCCGATAATACTATAGTATTTACTATAAAGCTACTTAATATTTATATTAAATATATTTATTACCAGGTTCTTTATATTATCTATTATTATATGGGGCCTTTTTGATATAAGAGTCAGGGTTGGCTATAAGCTTATATTACCTTGACGTAATATATTATAGTAAGAGGTTAAGCCTAGTATGGATATAAAAGTAATAGCTGGGTCTACCGGTATGTTAGAAGCCTGCTTGTTATAATGGTATAGTGGGTAGAGTATAAGTTAATAAAAGGGTAATAATAGTCTTAAGTCTATCTGGCTTATATTCTAGTTATATTATTAAGGTATATTGGGTTAATACTTTATGTGGGTTAAGAGTAAATAATAGTAGGGATTAGTATAGTATAAGAATATATTATTTAAGGCTAATACTAGGTATTATTTTTAGGATAGGGGGTAGTTAGCTTTAAATTAAGGGTGTATAGTATATTAGCCTACTATAAAGCTGTGCCAGGCTATACTTAGTATAGGAAATCCCTTCCTACTTTAAGATGGTTATTAAGCTAGATAAAGGCTTACTATATTTATATATTAGAGCTTACCCGGGCCTTTACTATTTTATAAGGCTAACCTTAACTCTACTAGTAATTTTTATATATTTCCTTTACTACTTCTTTGTGGTAGTTATAACCCCTTAACTTATTACAGTTAGCCTAGCTAAAGACGGTATTATATACCTTTTAACTCTACTTATTAAGAAAGATATTAATTATATAGGTAACCAGCCCTATGTGGTTACACTTAAGGTGGTTACTACTAATAGGGTTAATTATTATCCCCTACCTTTTACCCTTCTTTATATTAGTGTAACATAAGTTTAGTACCAGGTAGATAATATATAATACTAATATTATTATATCTCTGTATATATTTTTAACATCTAGTACCAGTAAGCTGTAGATTATATTTTCTTTACTATCTAATAGGTAAGGTGTATTTATTCCTAGTATAGTATAAAGTGTGGCTTTGGTGGGTAGTAACCCGTTCTGAGTAAAGGACTTATATATATTATAGACTTTATATGTAATACTATTAAGGTTGGGAAGGGTTGTAGTGTGTGGCTAGGTAGGGTGGGGTAAGGAGGAGATGTGTGAGGAGAAAAATTAACTACCGGTAAGGACCAGGGCGGCTAGTAACATAACTACACCGATGTTAACCCAGGTGGGGGCTAGTATGTTATTATAGTTCTTAACGGCAGGAAGTCTGGCACGGTTAGCTTACTATCTAGCCATATCTGTGTTATTAGTACTATGCTAGAGGCGTGCCAAGGGGGTATATAGGGTAAGGTAAGGATACCTAGTATGATAATATTATTACGGTTAGTCGTTTTATCGTCTGGGAGGATTAGTATTAATACTTAATACTATATGGTAAGGCTGGTAAGTATAAAGAGATATAAGCTATATAAGAAAAAAAAGGATAGATATAATTAGAGTTTTTTATTAATATAAAAGAAAGAGAAACCGGGTTTAAATTAAGGTAAGGGATCTAAGATAATAGCTAGTAGATAAGGACGAGATTAGGATAAGGGTAAAACTAATACTACCTTAATAGTATATAAAGTATATAAGTAAGTTAGATGTATAAGGAGATATAATTTATTACTAGTATTAAGGCTTAGCTTGCTATAAAATTAATATTACCGGGGCTACCTATAACTTACTATACCAGAGCCTAATATTAAAACCGTTTAAATAAATAACCTAACCTTAACTACCTTACAAGGCTACACACCTCTTAGATAAGATTAGATCCTTGCTTATATCCCTTAAACCACCCCTAATAACCTTAACGGACTAATAAGTAGCAAGATTAAGGAACTAAGATACTAGGTAAGCAGCTAAGGATCCAAGGACCGATAAAACCGAGTTAATAATAAGGAATTAAATAGATAGGAGAGGTAGGTATAAAGAGTTAAGAGTAACCTAGACTAGGATATTAAAAACGGTAAAAAGTAAAATTAAGGGTAAAAAAAACCCAGAGAGGAAAAGAGAACAAGACTACCTTGTTAACAGCTTTAAGAATAATAAATTATACCGATAAATAGCGTGATAATACCCTGGTAAACCTTTAAAGTAACCGAGACTATTAACGGTTACTTAGGGTTAAAGAGGATAACCCTATCGGTGGTAGATAAGATATACTATAAAATAAAAATAAGTAGTTATATTGGTTATACTAAATAGCCCTAATAGTCTACTTATTTAATAATAATAATAATAATAACACCGCTATTAGGGGTTAATATATAATTTTAATCCAAGAAAAGTATAATATTTAGCTTATTAGTACTAGGTGTTAGGATATTAAAGCCAGGCCAGATGGTAATAGTAATAAGTAACATGATACTACAGGCTGGGATATCTACACGAAAGCGTGTAGGTATATCGGTAAGTTATACTATATATACACTATAGGTTACTACTTTTACACGGCTATCATGGTATTAATCCTAATTATTATCACCTTTATAATCACGATAAATATTATTATAAGTTTCTAAGATTACCCGCTCCTATTATTAGCTATTATCCTTATCACGGTAATACCCCTAAGGGGTTACAAGATAACCTTACCAGGTAATATTATTATAATCTTTAAGGTTAATATACCGGTATTAATAAAACACATAATAGATATACAGTTATTTATTAATAGGTACAGCCAGGGTCTTAGCCTTATTAATATCTTTATCACCAAGTTTGGTAACCTACAAGGTAGGTAGAGTAGCTGTTATAAGACTAGTACTACCCTGGTAAAAAAGTTAGAGCTTATTTAGTTTAAGGCTAATAAGATCCTTGTTAATATATCCTTGCTAGTTGTAACATACTAACTCTACCTTGTAAACTTTAAGAAAAGGCTTATCTATAATATAAATAACCTCTAGTTTCTTGGCCCTCTCCCCCGGTATACTTTAAGATTTATTTACCTTTATACCTAGTAGTAACTATGCCGGCTTATATACTACCTTGTAGGTAGTAGCTATAGTACCTTAAAAAGGGTAACGGGGTACGCCAACTAGATGCTTATATTTATTAAAAATAAGGCCTAGTTTATATTAAAATTAATAGTAGCCTTACTTAAAATATAATAATACCTTGAGATAATATCTAACCAGCCCTATTTTATTAAATTAAAGATTAATAACTAGTAGGTATAAAATCCGGTATAATAGCTAGTACTTAAGGGGTATATATTACTAGAGGGTATAAGAATATTTACTAGTATAATATACCTATAAGGGGAGGAAGTAATTAGGAAGATATAGCTCTCGAGGTAAGGGGTAATCACAGCTAGGTCTAAGTTTAATATATAAACGGCGATGGCCTTGTAGGTTATATAGTAGCAGCTAGAGGTACTTGCCGGTACTAGTAGTAGTGATAAGCTGGTATTTAAGTACCTAGAGGATATCTACTAGCTTCTAGTAAAGATATACGGCCAGGATGGTAATAAGTTTCTTTAAGGGAATATTATAAGGGGAATATATCCCAGGGTGGTAGTGGTTTAATAATTATAAGTAATTATATTAATAAATAAATTATACTTATTTCCGACTAATAGTAGTAGTAGTTAAGGGAGATAAGCTTGTTAATAGAATTACCCAGGTTAAACTAGGTTAGTAAGAATTTATATATATAATTAATAATAATATTAGTAATACTTTTACACACACTTATATAGATGTATATAAATAGATATATATATAGACTTACCTAATAGATAGATTAATAGATATACTGGTAATAGGTTTATAGTTATCTATATAAGCTTTAGGGGCTAAGTTGGTTAATAGTCCTATTAGTAGTATCTATTAGATAATATTTATAAATACTTACAAATAAGTATATTAGTAGACACGCTAATAAGTAGTTATTAATAGATATATATATAGTTTATCCCAGGGAGGGGGGGGTAGCTAGGTATGTTTGTAAACCCTTGTAGATAAACTAGTTATTAGATATACTAATATGTAAATATGATGGCTACCACGTTACTAGCACGTATATAGTAATTAGTAGGTATACATTAATTTGTAGACACTTATAGATAAATAAAATAGTAGATATATAGGTAATTACATATATTTCTTTTCCTATTAGTATTATTTAAATATTAACGGGTCTTTATATATAAGCGTGGGCTGGCTAATATTTATAACTTAATTACGGTAAGTATATACTTAAACCTTATTAGTACACGCTAATTAATCCCACATCTAATAGATAGTAATAGTAAACCCGAAATTTTAATTTTAATATTTTACCCCTACTTAACGCCATTTTAATTTATTAGGTTAGGTGGGCCTAATAGGTAAAATTAAGTAAACCTACTAAATACCCTTATAGATTTATAAAAACCTAAGTTAAAATAAATTTAGATACTACCTTATTAAATTAAAGCTTTATTTTAAAACTAATAAAATTAATTTTCTTAGAATAAAGGTATTAAAATTTACCTTTTTATAGTATTAGCAATAACCTCCCTCTCTACTTATTACTATAATTTAAAATAGCCCAGGTAGATATAATTTCTCCCCCACTTATATACACATATTACTATAGCTTACGAGGATCCTAAAATTCTTTCCCGCTAAGAATATTTAATTAACCAGTTTATAGTAAAATCCTTCTTACTAAGAATTTTTAGTAGAAGAATATATTAAGGAACTATAAATTTCTCTAGAATTATTAAAGATCTATATAGTTCCCAGCTAAATTATATAGTATACTTACCTCCTCTTAAAAGGATAAGGGTTATATATATCTACAGGGAAACTAATAGGATCCTTGGGAATTATATATTCTTACCGGCCGGGGTTTTACGGTTAATAAGCTTATACTTAGCCTACCGCTATAAATATTATTAAGCTACTATATACCTAAGCCTACCACCTCTACTATAGCCGTTATAATAGCTCTGGTATATTTACCAGCTAGAATAATATTAATACTATACCTATAAGTACTACTTTAGTAAGCTATACACGGTAGACCCCGATATACCCCTTTCCGCCACCTATAGCGGCTAAGGTATATATAAACTTAAGTTGCCTAATCGTGGCTTTAGTAATAGCTACCTAAGCTAGGGCTAAGGCCTGCTACCAGGTGGGGTTACTAGAAGAGTAGACCTTAACCAAGCCATTAGGTCCGAGAAAGATATAACTTACTAGTAGGTATAAAGGGGCGCCTTTAAGGCTTGGCTTTTAGAGGTAGAGTATTATAAGCTGCCTTTATAATATACTACCCGAGATAAAGTTAATTAGTATAGTAAAAACCTGGGTCTTATAGGGTTTAAATTAGTTTACAATCTAGGCCGGGTCTTTAATATTATTCTTATACCTTAATATCCCTGGTTAGAGGTTACTAAGCTGTTATTACTGTGGTCTTATAACAGGCTGGTTAAGATTAGCTTGTAATTTTTAGTACTTTAACCTACTATTATATATGTAGGATATAGACCAAAATACTAAGTTACTAGTAATATAAACACTTAGGTGTAAGTTACTATTTAAGCTTTAAGTAAATAATACTATAATATATATATAATTTTTATATATATAAATAACTATTTGTATTTATATTTTATATTATAGAGCGGCCTTGTAATAGTTTTTAATATAATAATATCACACTAATGTTAATTATTTCGCCTAATAGGGCTAGTAACCTACTAGCTTTTATTTACCTTTATTACTATTTTATAAGCTTTCTCTAGGTTTAAACTTCTTCCGGCCTTATAATATAAAATACTAAAGAAGAATATAAGCTAGTTAATTACCAGCCTAGTTAGGTAAAATAATTTACCTATATACTTTTCCCTCTTTCCCTGCTTCCCTTCCTCTTTAAACTAAATAAATACGTTATTATAAGATCTTTTTATTCTTCTAGTATTAATAGGTTTACTTTTTGATAGATATAATATTTGGTATTTTATCTAGTAGAAAAGCTAGAAAGCTTAGAGTAAGAAGACCTTTTATTATAAAAGGGGATATAGAGATAAGGTAACTATTAGGGTTATAGGGCTAAATAGGTGTAGGGATCCTTTAGGTCTAATTACTTGGCTTATCTTATTAACCCAACTAGCCTATAAAACTTTAGCAAGGCTAAATTATAGCTTTATTACCTTTTTCCCTTTTTTTAATTAGGTAATTATAAATATAAATAGTTTAAATACTAAGGGTATAAGTACTAGTATTATAGTAAATATACTAGTAGTAAATTATAGCCGTTTATATATATACTCTCTTATTTTCTACCCTACTCCCTTATATTATATCTCTTACACCTATTATTTTTTTATTTATACTTATAATCTCTTATCTTTCCCATTTTTACTACCTGGTAGTTTACTCCGGTACTTTTTTCCCCTAAGTTTATATCTACTAATAGTATAATCTTACCTACTAGGAAATTATTTATCATTATAGTATCTTATTATTTATCGATAAACTTTTATATTATCCCTTACTGTTAAATCCTTTACTTATATAAAGATATTCTTAGTTAGTATACTATAACCTTCCCTTAAAGTACTACCCTTTATTATTATATCGCCTACCTTTTATTATACTTAGAGGTTAGCTTATTATTTTATCTATTATTTAAATAAAATCCGTATATAGCTTCTATATATCCCGATCTATTAGTAATCCTATACCGGTAATATTATTAGGGAATTACATCTAGGTAGCCTAATACGGAGTTACTTATACTTACCCCGGTTCCTCGTATATAATCTTAATAGGTTACACCTATATAAACACTTTAGCTATATTATTAATAAGTGGGCTAAAGGTTTCCATCAAGTAGTTTATAATTATAACGGAAGATATAAGGTAATCTTATTCTCTATGTAGTAAGCTAGAATAGAGAGTATACCTAGCTACCTTGTAGCATTATAGGCTAAAACTTTATATCTTTAAGGGATCTTTATATCTGCTTCCTAGATACATTTTATATTTAATAGAAAAAGGCCCGGACTAAGAGATATATTATCTTATTATTTATATAATATATCTTACACTAATCTACATATAGCTTACAACTAGGATATATATTAAATTAATCTTAGCTTTTACCTAATAGAGCCCTTCTAGTACTTATAATATAAAGGAGTAGGCTTTCTGGGGCTTTAAACGTTAGGCTTAAGTATATTATATACTGGCTATATTATATAATACTCTAAGAGTAGTATATACTTTAGCCCCTAGCTGGCTATTAGGCCACATACCCTTTAAACCTCTGGGAATTAAGCCTTAATATCTAACCTTTCCGCTAAGAGCTTTTCCTACTAATAGGTTAAGTAAAGTATGGCTAAAAGAGTCTTAAATCGCTAATAGAAGGAGGAATGGTATAATTATACCAAACTAAGTTATATAAGGGTTAGCTAAGTATACCTAACAGCTTATTATCGCTTCTAGTTATATATCTTTAAGCCCTAGGCCTTTATATTATCCTATAAGAAATCTAAGGATATAACCTGCTTTAGTTTCTTAGATATTAGGTTATTTTTCGTATAGTAAGTATGGTTTTAACCCTAGTATATATCCTACCTTGTAGTATATACTTTAATAGTATTAAGTTGCTTTTTTATAGGTAGGTCCTTATAGTGGTAAATAATATAGATCTAGATATTAATAACTCCCTTAGGTGTAAATAGAGATCCCTCTACTTTATCATATAGTGTATATTTAAGATCTAGCTTTGGGAACTATTTTATAATATTAATACGGTTAGCTAGTAGTAGATATACGGGGTCTATATCGATATTAGAGAAGCTAAGTGGGAGTAATATCTTAAAAGTCTTATATTAGTTATAGGCTTTTGGGTAAGAAATATCTGGCACCTAGTTCTTATCTAAGAGCCTTAAAGCCTACCAAAAGACTAAAAACTAGACCAGGTAGGCTTCTAGTAGTATCAGGGCTATAAGCTGTGTGGGGATATTAGTTATATACTAGGGCCTACCGGTTTATCTTTAAATATAAACATACCTATAGGAAATATAATAGCTTGTAGTGGTTATAATATTAAGGTATTAGCTTATTTTGCTTCTATAAGTCTTTAGCCTTATTAGTATACCCTACCTACTTATTATTCTTATTAATAGTGTTAAATATAGTATAAGATGGGACTATATAGAAGCCCTGGCTGTACTTATGTAAGCTATTATACCTTTAGAATAGGCTGATCTTTATAAAGTTATCCAGCTTGATACTAGTTTGTAGCTACTTATTGTTTAAAAACCATATAGAGGTTTATACCAGCTTATAGTAGTAGTTACTTATCTTTAGGTTTTATAGTTCCCAGCCTAGTTTAATAATAATATAGCCGGATAGCTTAGGTATACTTATAATATACTTATTTCTTTTAGTATTACGTATTAGGATCTTAGGGGTATTTTGGGCTATAAAGTAAGTTATAAGTATAGTAACGTCAAGCTTCTTTTATTTTTTTGGGATAAAGATATATAATACTTTATATAACTATATAATACCCTATCGGCCTAGTAGCTTATCTATTATCTTAATAGCCCTTTTCCTACCATCCTATATAAGCTACTTTATCCCTTTTAGTTATATGCCTAACTCCTTTTTTAAGGTATTAATCTTCTTGTAGGTTAGGAACAGGTTATTATACCCTTTATACACCTACTTTATCGTAGTTACCGGGGCGTTACGGTTATGTGTATAGCTAATATAGTTACCTTTAGGCCGGGTTATAAAAAACTATAGTGTTTCTAGTATTTCTAGCTTCTACTTTATCTTCCACCTCTTTAGATACAATAGCTTATTATTTATAGTGTTACTACTATTACCTCTAGCCCCGGGTGTGTAAATTTGTAGTATTACCGGTATCTTGGGTACTAGTATATCGGTTAAGCCGGTATACTTTCTTGATTAAAGGTATATTATTATAGTAATAGCCTGTAATCTAGTATAAGTCTTTAGTTTAGTAACTTTTAGTATTTTATATCTTTTTAATAGCTATATTTAGTTTACTCTAAGTCTAATATACTTACCTGCTTGTTACTTACTTATAGTATAATTATCTATCTTACTTGCCGGCTAATTTAACTACTAGTTAATATACCGTTATATTACTTACATTACCTACTTGTTTAGTATCTCCTCCAAGATAGTTTTTCTTACTATTAAAGTTTATAGTAAGGTTACTAGATCCTTGTCGTCTAGCTTATTACTATTAGAGTTATTAAAGCTATTAGAGTTAGGGTTAAAAGAGTTATAAGAGTTATCGGGATCCTATAGGGTAGACGGTATACAAGGATTAGTTAAGGTATTATAATTATTTAATTTTATAAAGAAAAAAACATATATGGTTTTAGGATCCTCTAATATTATATTATAATTTATATAATTTTCGTATATTATAATAACTAGGTTTATATAATACTACATAATGTGGGCTATTAGTAAAAGGCTTAGGACACCTAGCTTGGATAAGTTTAAGGTATCACCACTATTAGTTATAAACGTATCTTTAGTATTAGACTAGATTAGCTTATATTTAGACCTTAACGGTAAGGATAAGCCTTTTATACTAGGTACGGGGAAAGGTAAAGTAAAGGGTTATAGCTTTAAGGTATTAATACTAATAGGTAGGTAGGTAGCTAAGGCTTATTTAAAATTAACTATAGTTTATACTATTATATTTTTAGCTGATATAAGCTTTAAGGCTCTTCTTATATAATAGCCTATTACTTTTACTACTTAGTCTTATTAGGTGGGGGTTATACTATACTAGTATATAAGTAAAGTTTATAAAATATAGCTTATCTCTTATTGTGCCGGGACGTTAAGGTTAGGGTTAATTATAGAATACTTACTGTGTGTTTATATAGTTTAGGTTAGAGATTAAAGTAAACTTGGTAGTATAAAAGCTCTTAGTGTTTTCCTATTAAGGCCTTATAGTATTGCCAGATGGGTTAACTTTAAGGCTATCCGATATTATCCTTATTTGCCTTATTTTACATATATTAAATAGGGGAAGATAGTAGTAATTTGGTTTTAGCAGGTAGTAAAACTATATATTCTAGGGGGTAATTAAGATTAAATATTTATAGTATCTCTTAAAAACGTGATTTTAGAGGCCCTACAGGCTGGTAAGTATTTTTATATACACCTAATCTAACCTGCTTACCTTAATGTAACATTAAACGGCCTCCTTTTTAACCCAAAGCTATTTATCTTTATCTTTATCAGGTAGCTATAAGGGGGCTTACTTCTTGGGTATATTACAATAAGGTAAGGGGGGGGGAAGTCTTATATAAATATAGTAAACCTTAGCTTTTATAGCTATTAGGTCTATAAGGAGGTATATCTGGATCTATTATAAGTAATTATAACGGTAATATAAGCTAGTAATACCTCACGGGCTATAAACTTAAAACTTATAATAAAGCTTTAATAGTTATAATATATTATCTTAGATTTAGGGAATTTAACCTTATAAGTAGTTAGGGTAAAACGTATAATATCTAATAGGGATTATTACTATAAACTTAAAACTATAATATATTTTAGCTTAGGGTTAAGGCTACCGCTTATTATGTTATATATATTAAAAATAATAATATTAAATTACTAATATAAGGTATAAGGCCTATATAAACTAATTAAAAGTTTATACTTTACACTATAGGGCCCCTTATCGATAAACCCCGCCTACCTTATAGCTTTACGGTATATAGGATTAAATTACGTATTATAATGTGTGGATTTTAAGTACGCTAGTAGGTAATATCTTATTATTATAACTACCCGCTTACTCTCTTATCTATTTAACTGGCTAATTTAAAGTTTTTAACTCTTAAGTTCCTTACCCCTTTAAAGTTTAAAGCCTAAATTAAGAAAAACCCGGGATATAATAGTATTTAGTAATTAGATAAATATATTAAAGTTACTATACTAAGATTATAAAGGGTTATAACTAGGAGAATATATATTTTAGCTTTAATATTAGCTCCTAGGTATTTAAAACTAAGATTAGGTAAATACTAGGTATATATTTATACCAGCCTTAAGTTTTTATTAGGTAATTTAGATAAATTATAGCTAATTAACCCTTAGCCTACCAGAATAAAGATTACTTTTAAAATAGTTATAGATATAATTATATTTACCAGATAGCTTGGTAGTATATAGCTTTTATAGATAAAAGGATATATTTTATCCTGTAGCCTAATAGGTATAAAGTATTAAAAATAAACCTACTTACTAAAACCTTAAACTTTTAGACTAGTATTATACCCACACTAACCCCTCTAAATTAATAAATTTAATTAAAAATAAGTAATTGAAAGCAGTTAGTATTAATTAGTATTAACTTTTTATTAATTTAATAGTACTGGGTGGGTACTAGGGTTGGCTAAAGTTGGTAGAGTTGGTAAAATTATCTTATTTCCTGATATATCTCACTCTCTGGTAAATTATATTAAGCCTTTTATAAAGCTTTCTCTAGATAACTAGAGACTAGAATATAAGTAGTAATAGAAGTAAATATATTTAAATAAAAATAGTTTGAATTAATATAATAATAGGTCTGTTGTAATCCTTATACTTAGGAGGGGGTTTAGGATACTTATAGGTGGGCAGGTGGTGGGATTTTGTCTACGGTGGCGGCAGAATGAAGTGAATGAGGGCATTCATGTAAAAGATTGATGGTTGAAGTGGGCTAGGTGCGTTACCATAAGGCGCTTTAGGACTGCAGCTCTACACAGCTTCTATCACCTTGTATGCACAAGTACAGTGTTTGCAATCCGTGGACATTTATAGTGGAACCGCGAATGAATTGTACCTAGGGACTCAGTGAATGGGAGCATCTACGGGCCTTTTTCTCATACTTGGGCGGGCCATAATTGCAAACACTTTTTCAAAGTAGCAATTAGACCGAAAGACAGATTATGAGATCGACACATTTGATTGGTACTTGTTTGTATGAAGGCAACGCCAAAAATCATGAGCAAATTCATACGCTTTGAAACCAGTCATGTATCATGTCTGGCTTGCACCTCTCGCGAAAAGCAATGGAGAGAAGCCAAACTCCCAGTAAAATTAGCTTTGATCAGCATGTGCCGATTCTAATGTTTCCTAATTCCAGGATCTTGCGCATTCCATAAGCAAAAGCATCGCAGCAGAAAATCACTGTCCGGTTCCCCATCAAATGGTCTGGGCTCACGCCGGCCTACTCCTCCTTCACATCATCAAAGATGTCCCACAAAACGCCCTGGCTATCGTTCTCATCTATGTTCTCTGTATAAGCATCGCAGCAGAATTAGGAAAATTTCTGCTCAAATCTTGGGCTAGACTAAGGGTTGAAGACAACCTTCTGGTCATAGGCAACACCTACACCATAGCTGGAGCAAGCTCTACGCTTCTTGGGTTCTGATTTTGACAGCTTCGCTAGGCATACCTTAAGCTTCTTTATCTAGGGTGTTAGATACTCAAGCGCGTGCAGGCTAAGCAAGGTATCTTTGACAAAGGCAGCAGAGAGATTATTGTCATCAACCCTCAAGTAGAAGGCAGATTTGCGCAGAAGGATAGGCCCTGCTACCACAATGAAGTTAATTAGCATGCATCGGGGATAGTTGTTCTAAGCGAACAAGGTAGGCAGTGCCTTCACAGACTAGTTCGGACGTAATCAAAAAGGTCTTCAGCCCAGCCCTACGGCTCGATTGGAAGCGGCTCAGTCGACAGGTTGAAAAGACACCACGGCAGCCCTCACGTCGTAACACGGTAGGCGTTGTGTCAAATCCATATGTATCTCGGACATATTTCTCTGCATTTGGAAACAGCTTGCCTTTCTCTGATGAAAGTGTTATGTGACATGCAGGCACTCGTCGTCCGTGAAGGGTAAGCCAAAATGAATTGTTGGACATTGCACAAAATTCCAAGACTGATTCCAAGGTTTCGGCTGTGCAATTATATTTCTATAATAAGTTCTTCACTTTTGCTTTATTTGAAATAGGAGCCATTACAACCTATCGCTAATTCTTTGTTTGCTTCTGTCGGCTAGTCAACACTGTCGACCGCAACCGGTCGCTGCTTTCAATACGTAGTCAAATGATAAGCACTACCTACAAAGCCCTCAATATTGCCAACCAGTCTCGGCACAAAAATCGGTATTCCTCGACCAGCTTTCATCGCTACACCTCACCCCCAGTAGGTGCAAGGAGAGCCCTCATTGTTTATAAAGAAGACTTGACCTGAACGACTGCACCGCAGTCCCCAACCAAGAACAACCAGCAGCACATGTGGACTCACCTGACGCCTAACGTGCATGGACCATCACAAGCCCTCTTCGTGATCTAGAACCATGGCAAACAACCTGACCAACCGAGCACTGCAGCAGCTGCTCGAAAGCCTCGAGCATCGCGCCCGGGAGATCGAGGCGGCACAGGGTGACGGCTGTGACTGTCGACCCCAGGTAGAGCAGGCTGAGATATCACGCATCCCAGCCCCCCCGGTGCCCATCCCAGCCCCCGTCCTGGCTCCGGTCCCCACCCCGGTGCCCATCCCAGCCCCCGTCCTGGCTCCGGTCCCCACCCCGGTCCCCATCCCCGTCGTTCGCCGTCGCCAGTCAGCGGGACCCTTTGTCTTCAGGCTTGATCTATTCCCCCCGGAGATACGCAACGCCATTTACGAGTGCTATTTCGCCGACGCGAGGCGCCTTCTCACTGAAATTGCGGCTGTCCGGGTCCGTCAGGACGGTGCGGGCCCGCCTAGAGACACCCGGATCAGACGCTACCTTGGCAGCGTGCCCAGGGAACGTAGGCGTTTTGTCCTTGATCATAGATACCAGCCTCAGGACCGGAGACCTAGCGAATGGGAGATGGGAGTTACCAATGCGCGAAGAGAGAGAGCAGCCATTACATACGAGGCTTACGCGGATGATAATGCGCTGAAAAAACAGCTACGCAGAGACTCACTTGCTCTACTTCGCGTCTCGAGTGCAGTGCGACTTGAAGCAAATCCAGTTTTCCTGCAACACCTCCGGTTTACCCACCCAAGAGACCTTGTAGGATTAGATGACGTTGTACATATGGGCACACTGGCTGCGGAAGCCTTTCTGACCCACCAACCGGAGAACGTCCGAAGACAAATTGGACACATTGAACTCGATATGAGCCAATCGCCGCCCCTGAGAGCAGGCCCAACCTCTGAGACTGATATGGGACCTAGCACACTTACCTCGACTATGATGGTGGCCGATTCGCGATTAGGCTCCGCTATTTGGACTAATGGTCTCGATCGGTTAGATATTTTGTCAAACATGCTAAGTCAAATGGAATTTCGGCAGATGACTCTAAACTTTACCGGAAGGCCACCTAGATGGTGGGCAATGGGAGTTACTGTGAGTGTATCTACGACTAAAATACATAATGCAGATCTGTGTTTTCTGTTCAACGACAGTTGTTAGATACTGACATTCCACAGGACCCGCGAAATCCTGGTCCAGGAGGAGACACCGCAGTCGCACCCTGGGCTGTTCATCTGTTCAATGTAGGCCCACGACATCGCTTACGATTACAACTTCACTTCCGATTCGATCAAATCGACGGGAGTGCGCAGAACAATGATCCAATCTATAACGCTATTCACACGATCAGCCTGATCCGCCGCTTCTTGCTCGTCAATGCACAAACAATGGGAGACCAGTACACAGGGATCCGCGTGCTCATATGGGTGAATAACTGGCGCGTTAACAATACGCGACCTGTTGAAGTCCTTGTTGAATGCGATGATCAGTACCTTGAAAGAAACAACAGCATCGTATCGCGCCTTCAAGATCGTATCTTCGATGTCAGAGGCCATCCGCGACGGGCGGATTTCAATTTTGACGCCACTACAAACCCTCCACCATATGTTGAACCACTAACTCCGCCCAACCCGCCGGTTCTTTGGGAAAGAACCAGCTGGGATGACGAGGAAGACCGAGACAATCCCAGCATACTTGGGCCATAAATACCATCACCATATAGTGAACCAATGCCCCGGCCGACTCCGCCCGGCCCCAAGAAAAGCTCTTGTGATAACAAAAGGAATTTAAACAGACTGAATGGAAAATGAGGAGGTGTAGGATTGGTAGGAGGGTAGTCAAGATCAGTAGCCTGAGGCAGTCAAGGCTGGAGGGTGTACGGCTATCGCCACAGCTATTTAAATATAAACATCATTTTAAATGCACGAATGAAAGGTATCTTTTATTCTGATAAGCTGTTACTTTTGTGACATGGGGGTTTGGTATCTCTTCCGACCCTGTACTATCCAGTATCCTGGCCGCCGTACTCTGGTCTTCTGGCTTGCTACTGCGGCCGATCTAGGTGCCTTTGATTTTGATGGCCAGTCATGGGGCAATGCACCTAAAACTCTCTGAAAACTCTGAATGTTGTAATTTTATGCTGTGCTTTCTTCTTTTAGTTCATCCAACCATTCCGGTATACAACGCATAGTGAGGGGTCATTCATCATGTGCGTAGTATTTCCATTTAGTAACTCAAAAGGCAGAACACATGTAATGGGCCATCATGCCAGACACATGAATCCATCAAGCGGGGTTTGGATGAACGATGAGTCTTAGCCACAACAAACTACCCTGACGCGGAATTGAAATCCGGATAAGAGTGTCAACGTAAGAGTCAGCCACATTATTTACTGGCCTTATCTGGAGACTGTCCGTGATGCATAGACAATATCAACTTGAATAGCGAAGTGAGACAAGAGAGCAGCTTTGTTTAATCATCACAAACCGTGATTCCACCAGTTGAAGCCAAGTTCCAGTCTTCGTCATTCAACACTCATGATTCAACTCATTGCAGAAGACCTAGCATCATGTGGCACTTACGTACGACGGTACCGATAGACCATGAGGTCTAGGCCAGAAACTCAACAACTCCACAACATCGACACCTCTCCAATATCTACAAGGAAACAACAGATCCCCGACTCCACAGAGACCCCCACAGCCACCTCTCCAAGCCCCTCAATGATAATTATCCCACAAGACCACCCACCAGAGCCGCCCGCCATCCTATAAAACTTAGAAATGCTACCCAAATCCTCACAAAACAAAGGCCACGTAATAAAACCACCGTATCTAACGCGGCTCTCTCTACTAGCCTATCTACCTATTTACTTACATACCTGCTAATAAAAGCCATCCCCGCCTCACAATACCGCGCCAGGGTCGCGATACACAAAGCCCGCCTACCTACTTGCTCGAGGGGAGCTCAGCCGAGCCAAGCCACAGTATACACAGAATATCACCGCAGAGTATATCACCGCAGGGATAAGCGTCTCCAGGGATACCTGTCTGTCTGTCTCAGTGCAACCCTTCAGACCACCAACTCGAGCGGGTTGTCAACATTCAGTCACGGGTTTGGCACAAGAAACACCCTAGACTCCTATTATTACAATAATAACTCGGCTTAGCTTATTTAAAAGCTAGTAGGAAAGAGGAATCAATCAGCATGCTTGAGCGATCAGTACATTTTGGGAACCTAGCCCTCAAGGAAACAGACCGGCGGAGGCTACAATCACAGCACGCACTTAGTCAGGCCTATATTTAAGCCCAAAGGCCTCTAGAAGCTATTTATTTGCTTAAGCACGTTGTAGACGTGAGGAAGTCAATACACAAGCAGAAACATCCCGATCTGCTAGCATCACAGAGGTCACTGGGTATAGTATACCTGAGAGCCAAAAGGCACGCGGATGCCATTAATATACTTAAACACGTAGTTTAAGTCAAGGGCTTGTTGTGCAAAGAGGGCCACCCGGAGAGAATCAAAATGCAAGAATGGCTTTAATTAGCCTATACCATACCTAAAGTCTCTGTGCCAAAGCCTGCATCAGCCCCGGGATTAGAACAAGGGCAGGTATATTCGCCTCCTCTATCCGGTAAAATAACAACTAAGGCTGGAGCTGATAACAAGCCTGGTACTCGGCAGAAGAAATACAGTCTAAGAGGGTTACTCGGCTTCCGTACACGTAAATAAGAGTAAGATAGAGGGTATTTATAATTAGTCTATATTGGTTTTATAGGTCGATTACTAGGAGGTATTATAATAAAGCTATATTTTATACGGAAAAATACTTATATATAAGACTAGTAAGTATTATTTACTTACCTACTTATAATTAGTAACTTATCTACTTAATTTAACCGATAGAGATAAAAAAAGTAGTATTTCGTAAAAAGTTATAATATAAAATAAATTAAATATATCTAGAAGACTATTAGGGTTAAGGGTTATAAATAAAGTAGATAAATATATATAATATAGGTAGGGTATAAGTACTAGTAAGGAGTAGTATATTTAGAATAAAAACTACTAATTATTACCTTTTCTTTTTTTTATTTCTTTTTTCTAAGTAGCTATTTTTTTATAGCTAGTATAGGTTCTTTATAGTGGAGGTATAGTATTACCACTACGGGTCTAATCTTGGGGTTTTTTACCAAGATAATATAGATTACTAATTGTGTGACTAATACCCCTGACAGGGTGTTTGGTGAGAAATCCTGCTTAGTCTAACACCCAGTACCAGCTCCTGTTAAACATGATCCTTTACAAGTAAGGCACCTGCGCATCCACTCTAATCGCTGCGTTCGCATCTGAAGAGATGTCTCCTCGATACTCGATCCCGACTGGAAGTCCTGCGTCCGATGGCTTGCTCCACCACACGTAAATGTCCTCTGTTGACGATCCCTCCTTGACTAGGTACGTCTCGCCGTCTACCGTAATCTGTCTCATCGCGGACCCATCTAAAGTGGTGTAATAGTTGAAGAGCACAACGTTGCCTGGTGTGATTGGCCCATTGCCGGTGGTGGTCGAGCCGGCCTCAAAGATGCGGCCAGACGTGCTGTGTTCATCAAATGTGCATTAGCCAGACCTGTTTTCCAAAGAGCTCATGACTTTGGGTTGACAACGAACTCACTCGTTGAACGTGAACTGAGCCTTGTACTCCAGTGCTGAAGAGAGAATTAGGGCTGCACGAGATACCACGGCTATTGAAACTGGGTATGAGCTCGATCCATCCTCCGGGACGACGGTGAGATAAAATTGATCCGAGAGGGCAGACCCGCCTAAAGCGAGCGGAACTGTCAAGAACCAGGTTGCCGAGAAACGCATCTTCGTAGGAACTGAGTGCTCGTTCAAAGCCTGTCGAGCGAGTGAAAAAGTCGGTGAAAGTATATTGCAGGACTTGTCAGTGATTGCTATGGTTGGGGGAATGCATTATCTTTTTATCTGTCAGAGAGAAAGTGCGACACGCCTGATATATACCGTAGACCCTTTCTAGTGTGAGTTCGACATCACCTCACACCAGCCACAGTCGGTGCTGGTTCCCGTCGGCAGACTTGACTTAGGCTGCATGTAGTGACTAGGCTAGACACGGAATCTAGATTCTATCATCAGGATCAACCCTATGCAGGTGGGCGGTGATTTCGACAGCGTCGGTGGCGATTAACAATTGGGGGTGTGGCTACAGTGATTACTGCGCTTGACGATCCTATCTTTAGGATTCCTAATGGCGGTCACCGGTGAGGAGGGGGCATTGGCTTGTTCGGAATCAAGGGGGAAGGATTGCGCTTGTGAGATTTGCAGAAGTGAGGCTTGTCTACATAGAGTGATCGAAACACACATGCATGCCGTTGCACTCGCCAGACAATTGTTCTGGCCATCTCGAGATGTCTGGCCGCAAAATGACCGCTCAAATTTCCTTCCTGGGCACTAGGTAAATACCGCAGTAGCAATCCACACCACATTCGGGCGGTAATTAGACGAGGACTTATGTTGCCCATCGACACTTCGTGATCGCTTGGAACTTAATCGGCCCACTAACCGAGGAACTTGGGGCTAGATGGTGATGGTTCACAAACGTGCATACAAAGTTCGCTCCGATACAACTCCGAGGCAGCGTTTTGTCATACGAGGCCTACACCGGGTGGCCCATTTCGGAAGAGCGGCGCGCTCCCGACAGGAGAGAAATGAACAGAGGCTGGGCGACAAGAGATTCGATGTTTGTTCGGTGGGCCGATGGCTGTAGGAAGCGGAAAAGATAATGCAGGGCCCACCCGCATGCATTGGTACGAGAATCCTCTGCGCTAGTGTTTTCCCAAGCTCGTGATATTGTCAATAGGCGCCTACCATTTCAAAATACCGTGCTTGATGCAGATGTGTGGATTACTGCACATACGACAGCTTCGGCGTGGACCGAGTGAGAAGAAAAATTTAAGAATGAGAACAAGGTCAAGCCCCCACCTTTCAATTCCCACTCAAAATTAAATACAGATCGATTCATGATTATCACAATGGTAATGAAACTCATACTAATGCTCATTTGTTGAAAAGTACACCGGCGGACACAGATAGCCCCTTGTGTAGCGATGTCTAAATGCCTTGATCCAGGCGCCTCTATCGCTGGACACCACCACATCTCTCATCTTCGCCCTTCGAAGCAGCAGTCAGATCGTTCGATTTATCTTCTCGCCGTGCTGGAGCCCGTTCATCCCCTGAAGTCGTAATCGAAGCTGATTCCTCATCCACCCTTCGACTTTCAGCTGCAGCATTAGCTTGCGTCTCTTCCTTCCTCTGGAGACCTTTGTCCGTTACGAAGAACATCAACAGCCAGCAGAGACCCATGCACCCTTCCCAGAAAAAGAACACAGATCTTGATGCCCGTGTATATGTGTCCAAAATGATGATCTTTTGGTCATCTGTCAAATTAGATATATTTGGCATCGAGAAAATAGACGATTTGATCTCATCCGCGACATTTGCAGGAATAGCCGACTTAGAATCCAAGTGCCCAACCAGGGTATTAGAGAAGAGAGCCGAGGCGATGGCAAGGCCTGCGGCGCCTCCTAAAGCCCGCAGAAAGTTGCGTGAACTGATCACGACAGCCCGATCCTGCTTTGCAGAGTGCGCTTGGGCAGCGACGAGGGCTTCGATGATTGCAGGACCGAGTCAGCAAGTCGTCCAAGCGACCAAAGGTATGATCTGTTGTGCAAAACTCACTCGGCTGAAAAGTAAAGCCAATGCCCATTCCCTGGGCAACCAAGGTCACAATGATCCCTGCTAAAGGGAAGTCCCTTGAGAATTTACTCTCTACCGCAGTCGCTATAACCCACAAAGAAAACCCGGCCCAGATCACCTCGCCATACCTATTCGTTCTAGACATGTACTGTCCACTGGCAATCGATGCCATTGATTGTGGTAGGACAATAGGGAGGATCAGTAAGGCAGATTGGATCACTGACATCTGCCTAGCAGTCATGTAGAAGATGGGTAAGTAGTACATTATGCTGTAGTAGCCGAGCCCGATGAGGAAATTTTGGGCCATCATGGCAGCCAGTGCCGGTTTCTTGAAAAGACGGACTGTGTGTTGTGTGAGCAGAGCCTCCAACGTGAGGAAAATATGAGCAGGCAGGGCACGTACGTGGGATCATTGGAAGCTTTGCCACCTTCCACTCGTTCAATCCAAACAGAAGAAGCAAGACAGACCCGGTTGTCAGCATTATAAGAGTTATCGGGCTTGAAGTTGGAAACTGGGTACCAATACCCGAGACAGGGATCAGCAGTAGGATTGTTCCGGCCGAGCTGAACAGGATTCCAAGATAATCGATCTTGGCCAGCTTTGCCCTCAGGGGCTCCGGAGGAATTACTTGTGGCGGGAGCAGGAAAAAGAGTACCAGCCCAGAGCAAACAGCCAAAGGACATAGTAGCCAAAATAATGCCCGCCAGGTGACCCTCTCGGTGAAAGCCGATGATATAAATGGCCCGATTGCATTGCCCAGCCCCACACATGACCCGAGTATTCCCATGAACTTTCCTCGCTGCCTTAAAGTTGTCACATCACTCACGACCATCATGGCGAGAGCCATAATGCCGCCGGTTGCGACACCGCTGATGCCCCGAAAGGCGAAGAATTGTGGTCCTGTCCTGGCGAACGAGCAAAGGAGGTCCCCGAGAGCAAGTAAACCAAGGCATGTGACAAGCATAACTTTTCGGCCGAATATATCTGACAGTCTTTTGTTGAATGTGTCAGTGTCAATATCTAGGGCTTTAAAACATTCGAACATAATCCCACCTTCCATAGAGCACCTGGAAAGCGGTGTTGGCAATGAGTGATGAAGTGCCGGCCCATGTAATCGTAGAGGAGCTGTTTAGGTCACGTCCGATGGTGGGCAGAACGACGCCGATGGATTGCTGGTCGATGAAAGTGATTAGGAGAGCCGACGCTAATGCGCTGAAGACAATGACCAGTCGGCCGGTGGGCAGAATGTTGGTCTGGTCGTGGAATGTAGGCTCCACCTTGGCCATTTCAACAAATGTCTCTTCCCAATCGCCACTGCGGGACCGGCCTTGTTAGTTTGTCCTTGTAAGACTGGCGTTCAAGTATCGCTATATCTTCTTAGCCACATTGAAGGCGTGCAGGCAAGCGAGGTGATTCTTCAATATATCTCACTCGTCGGTGATGATGTATTTGACTTTTGGCCAATGGGGAGAAGATTGTAGATTGAAGAGGCCGCGAAAGCGGCATTTATAATCCGGCAATCGCACCGGCCCCGGTGAGTGATCGATAACGGATCGCCGGGCTGCCCCTTCGGAGATACGAGTATTTCTGTAGCTCGACTCAAATTTGGAGGCGGGATGAGGAATGTGCGACTGTTAGAAAACTCCGGCACCTGCTGTCCGGTTGTAAGGAAATGGACATGACTCTCGATCCAGGCTAGAACGAAACATAACGTGGGATAATTGAACGGGAAAATCAAGTGCCAAGATGACTGCTCGACTTTTCTGCCTTTAGGAGAGGAGGAACGTGTGCTGTAATGAAAACAGTTAATGCAGACGTGTTCACTTCATATAAGTTAGGATTTTCGAGGCCTTCTGCAAGGTCGGGATAGGGAGGATCCACCTCCATCCGGGACGCGAATAGCAGCAGGGGACTTTCCTTAGTACCGTTGCCAACCAGTGACTCTCCGACGGAATGAACAGGAATGAGGGCAGCGAGGAGTAACCCAACCCCGCAAGTAGGCTGCTCCTCACTGCGCTCAATCTAAACATAGCAGCATGCTAGGTAGGTTGTATTCTGCCTTTTCTGGATGCTGGCTGAGTTACATTACATACCCAGCCGCAAATTAGCACGGCTGAAGTACCTACATATATTGCGGACTAATCTCCATATGATAGACATATTGCGCTCATTTGCCGCACCAATAATACTATTGCAGCAAAAGGCGCAACTTGATAGACCGAATCATTCCTTACTATGCTCAGGAAACCTGAGGACAAAGATGGACACTGCCTCGCTGCCTTCTTGCAACCTCTACAAGCAAACACCATTTGACCCATCTACCAACCAAAGGTACTACTGATTTTATGTGCGAGAACGTCGAATAGACATCCTATTTCCTTGCAAGAAACTGGCACTGTTAGAGAATAGGAACATATTTGTAGCACTCGATCTTGAAATATGATTTCAGTTAGAGCTTGCACGAGATTGATCATGTTTGCTAATGGGTATCCAGCCTCTGATAAGCCATGTAGACATGGCCATTTGCAAGTTGGCCACAGACCCATGCCCTTTGACCTAGTCAGCCTCTTTCAACTTGTTTTTCATCCAAAAACCAGAAGTGAAATCCTCTATTCCGGGGGGCCAAGTAAAATGACCAAGCATATGATTTTGCTGCTGCGTTTGCTAGGTTGGAGCAATCTCTACCCTTGAATAGAACCTTGTCGCGTTGGCCTGCTGAAGTCCATCTGAGCCTCTCATCCATAGGCTTGTTCAGACTGAATGACACACTTGTTTCCCTCTCAATCTGGACTCATTTGCGTATCCGAAGCCCAGGTTGAACCCTGCACCAACAATTCCGGCCACTTCCAGACCTGCACATCTTGCAGCACCTCCAGTCCCTGGCCCCGACGACCTTCTTGCTAGAACATGTCTGGTTCGTTATGAGACCTTTGGTACAGGGAAGTGTGTCTTCTTCCAAACGGGATGTATTGCAATGGATGCAACGAAAGTAGCAATAAAGCAGGAGGCACATTGCGACTACGCGTTGATGCGGCAACTGTGGTAATGGTCCTGCGAGCCGGAGGCCAGTAGGGCTTCAGCCTTGGTAATAGAGTACTTGGCTCTAATGGTCATATAATTGGTTGACTGAGATAGATGGTCGGAGGTGGGTATGCTGTGAGCTGAGGTCTAGATCCAGATGTGGCACCTGCGTAGACAGAATGTTCCGTATCAATTCAAACCTTGTGCTGATAGTCCTGTGACACAAGTTTAAACTGGCCTGGAATTTCGAACCTCAGGCCGGAGAGATGGGAGCTCGGAACAAAGAGTAGTGGCTGAATGCCTCACTCGGCCAAGTCCGGTTTCCCGCGAACGGTGATGTCGAATTGCATGCGGGACAAAGGGGCAAGGGAGGAGATATTACAAACGTGAGACAAGCCAAAGCCGAGCGTTGTGAAGATTGATGCCACGCAAATAATATAGATATATTGGCTGGTCTGGGCAAGCAAATCATACCCCTCCAGCCATAGAGTCCAGGTCTGCAAACAGCTGCTGCCACCCATCATCCGTAGGGTTTGTCTCGAAGAACTCGTCCCATATTCCACCAAGTCCGATCGGGTCAGTCATACTCATGTCAAAGGCCCAGCCGGATGGGATGACCTGTTGTTGACTTGCAGAGGCCATAGAGTTTTCTGTCACCGGCAAACCCTGTTGCTGCTTCTGCGTCAAATTTTGTCCAGGTGCGGCGGGTTTTCCAGACGCAGATGCATCATCGGTGTGCAAGCTTCTACCGTCACTTTCCACGCCATGCACTCTGTGCTTCCTCAATACGCCGAGCAGTCGCCGTACCATCGCAGCAGCCATGCTGCTTTTCTCGCCCGCCTTCTCGAGCAGGCGGCACGCATTTGCCAACGCAGACCTTCTGCGCTCTGTTCCAGCATCTGCTCGCGTACTCTCTCCCGTGCCAGCGTTCTCTCTCAGCGCCGGATCAGTAGCGAGGACAGCACATGCCATAAACAGATGATTTATAATAAGACCGCTGCGGTAGGGGCTGCGACGCGACGCCATACGGCTGCTGCCAGAGCAGCTTGAGTCCGGGGAGTCCACAGCTGCGCTTAGTATTGACGATGCAATGTCGATAACTGTTTCTGTCGAATCCAAGCACCTCTTGCGGAAAGTCCCGAATTGTTTCGGCAGATTGTTGGCTTGCAGTAGTGGTCTCAGGAGCCGAGCCCATCTTGCATTCAGAGAGAGCGAGCCGATAGACCGTTGGAGAGCTAGCTTCTGCGTTGTGGCGTCCAAAGAGCTGATGTCGACCGTCGATATCATGGTTGGAAGATCTAGCTGAAGTTGCTCGAAGAGTCTGTCCAAGGCCGCGATCTTCGAATATGGTAGACTGTCGATATCTCCGGAGCCCAGAGGTAATGCATCGACAACTTGGCGACAGATATCTCCAAGACGGATCCGCATGCTCGTATGTAATAGTGCTGTTTCCGCCCATGCGCCGTACATAATGATCATAGGGTCGAATTTTGCAATGTAGCCAGGATAGTTTACCTGCATGTGTCTCGGATTGACCGTATATATCCTACCGGACGGGCCTCCCATGGCACCCAGGAGCCTGCAGAGGTTGGATCAGAATCAAGCGAGTTTGCTGCGGGATTGAGACAATGTGCGACTTACCAGTCTGTCGAGGCCAAGTACCACCAGACTCGTCTCTTCATCTCCCGGTCGGGGGTGGTGTCCCCATTCTCCTGGGCTGGTAGATCAATCAGGTGTAAGTCCATCTCATAAGCCGCCGCGCGTGCAGCACTCTGGATGTAGCGAAAGCGAGCAGAGGTGCCTTCCATGTTGTAGACCAGATCTGCCAGGATGAGCCTGGCAATGATAGTATCCAGGGAGTGCATCCCTGCCCGTTGAGACTGGTCCAATAAATCAAATGCGGATGCTCGCCACGCCCGGGAGCAAGTGGCAGCATTCTCTTCGGACAAGAAGTCGAGGCCATGCGGAAGTTCTCGGTCCCAGAAGAAAGCACTGGCAGCACAGAAGCTGAGGACAAAAGCAACAGAGGAAAGGTTGACCTTTCCGCCCTGTCGCAGCTGCTTGTACAAATCGTGAATCATAGTCTGAGCTCTCGGGTGATGAATCAAGTTCACGATGTGGAAGTCTGTGTTATCAAGATACTCCCTGAAAAGTGCCAGGGCGTCATTTTGACAAGGGATATCTATGCATCTTGACGAAGAGCGTTTGGAACTCGAGACTCCGCCACTGGTGGTGACATGGAATGTGACCAGGTCACAGTCGTCGATAATCTGAGGAGAAGGCCTTCTTAGTAGTGTTTCTGTGGCGCACTCCCCGTAACGCGGAGCAGAGGGACGAGCAAACTCTCAACTGCTTCTTACCGGAGCGACCTGACCGTAGTCGACTTCGGCCGAGCGTTCACGCTCAGCCCTGTTGGACTCTGACCACGGCCTCTCAGTGTGTCTGGACACCGGTGGCTGAGCTGAAGTAACGGCGCTGGGCTGGGTTGCCACAATTGGGGTAGTGGCGCCGAAGACGGCTTCTTCGAGCCGGTGCAATCTTTCCAAGACCGTTTCCGGGCTTGCTGCACTCGTGCTGTGCGGCGATGTTATCTGAAGGTATCCTGGGTCGAATGAGACGGATCTAAAGACTTACCCGAGACCAGACACGCGCGGTGGCGGCGAGGCATGGCCCTCACACGGGATTCCACGAGTAGTGCAGTTGGCGCATGGCTGCCCGCGGTCGCACTTCAGCTTCTTGGAGCGGCAGAAATTGCAGCTGGTTTGAGGTTGTCGTCGGCGTCGGGGAGTGTCCTGGTCTGCGGCTTGCGCTGTTGGAGATATGCGTCGCTTCATGGCCGGATGTTCCGTGGAGTGTGTTGGCAGGTTGAATCACAGTAGTTTGAAGTGGACTGCAGCGCGAGGTCGAATCCTCCTCGGATGATCCGGCTTAATTTGAGCAGCGAGGCCCAAATTGGGTTGGTTAAGAGACGCGGTGGAAGGTGTGGAGACCAGAAGAGTCTAGCTTTGACAGGAAAAGCCTACAAAGGGGCTATAGGGCCAGTCAGGACGCCAGTCAGCACCTGGCACACAACACAAGCCCAACGTCCATGGAAGCTCCGAGTATCTGTTCAGAAATATCAGACATGTCTCGGGTGAGAAAGACAGTGGCTGTTTGTGGCTCTGCAAACCAGTGGAGCGTACGTAAAAGCTCTCGTTCACGTCTCGTTAATCGACTTGCGCAGTAAAATCCCTTCTGAAACCTAAGGCAGCCAAAATGGCAGAACAGCCGCTAGAGGCCAAGTCCAGGTATGCCTAACCAAGTGGCCACACAATATAGTGCCTTGCGTTTCCCGTGTCGCAATCTTCCCAGAGCATGCCCGCTGTAAGCTCATCACAGCCTTTGAACATTAGCCACAAGCCGTGGGTTGTCAGTTGGTCAGACTTACCCCAGATGTGAAGCCGTACGCTAAGTACCAGACAACCAGCCCAGCCAGGCTTCCTGCTGCCATCCAGTAAAAGCCGACGATAGCAGATGTTCCCAGCGCTACAATCATGAAGTTGAAATGTCCCCACCGATCTGCTTAGACCCCAGGGAGGACTTTTCCAATTAGGGAAGCAGAGTTGAGAATGGAAATTAAATAAAATGACATTGCAGGCGACACTCCCTGGACCACTGCGTAGGATGACACGTAGGAAAAGGGTGAAAATAGCCCGAGGTAGTCGATTGCGAGGCCAGAGCAAAGAAAAATGAACTCAGGCTTCTTCACGATTGAGAAGTCTGTCTTTTTCCTTTTCGGGGGTTTTTCCTCGAAGCCCTCGTGTGTCCTCACCTGCTCGGCAGGAGTCGACGGCTGCGGTGCCTCCCGAGGTGCCTCCCGAGGTGCTTCAACGACGGTGAGACAGGCGACAGCGGATAAGGGCATCACGGCGAACCCGAAATTTCGCATCTTCCAACCAAAACCAAGGTTTGTATGATAAATAAGCTGCTGCAGGACGATGGGCCAGACAAGACCTCCCAGGGATGATCCACTAATAACCAGCCTCAGAGCCAGATCTCTGCGGCGTGGCAAGTGGCGAGATACGACGGTGACAGGAGGCCAAGTCACTAATGACATAGAAATACCGAGGAGTAAGGCTTGTGCGAGAAAGAATTGGTAAAAGCGAGTGCACAAGGAGGTCATAAATATAGCTATCAGGACGCCCAGGCTCCCTATACAGAGAAGCGTCTGTGCTTCGGTGTCAGCTGTTCTTCCTTTTAAGCATCGAAAGGCCTTTTCCATCCGACTAAGCCTCGCGACCGGTGCAAGGAGGCCATTATCCTGGAGAGAGCTGCCGTGTGGTACGTTGGGGGCCGGGAAGAAGGAAAAGAGGGAGTGGGTACTCCCCCTGGGGCCGATCCTGTCAACGAGAACGCCCGTCAAATGTGCCAGGATGTATATCATGAATATGGATACTGAAACAAGCCATGAAAGTCTGATTTTAATTTTTCCTGCAACAAATTTGCTTTGTAGTAAACCTGGAATACTCCGAACGAATTGAGAAACCCGACGCTATAAAACAGTGATATAGAGGCTCCAGCGACCACCAGATAAGAACGAATGCTGGTCTCACGTCTTTAGTATGTGTTGTTATTTTTAATGCAAAGAGATCATATAATCGGAATTGTGACCCGATCTATCTCAATTGAGTAATTGCCTTTGATCCTTTCCCACTTTGACTCAATGCTGATGGACTTACTTTTATACAACAAAGTTCTCATTGGCACACCCATTGCTGGTCAACTGGTTGCCAACGGTGGCTATTTGGCACTTTCAATGTTTGCAGGGGTGACTCTTGCAGCTGGCTCAACAATAGTAGCTGTGGCTAGACTATAACTGGATGGAAACCTCATGACTGCTGTGTGAAAATCTCATGATCAGAGCGGAGATCAAGCAGTTTACCAACCTTGGAACAGTGGAATCATTCTCATGAAAGCTGTGTGGACAGCAAGAGGCTAAAGTCACAAAGTCTGCCCGTAAAACCAGTGTAATTGATCAGTACATGTGCTTGATTGTGGCTATGTAACACAAATTTCGTAATTTTCAACAACATCTGATCTGCCCGCATAAAAATACTGACTTCTCCATTGCGGTTCAGTTGCAATCACCAGAGACAACAGCAGACCTGTGTCACAGCACAACATTACATAACTCATACATGTGCCTATTTTTGTGCACGTTTAGAATTATTTCCATAAGCAAATAAAATTTTCATCTTAGGGTAAGCCCCTTTACCAAACGTGGTTATTTACGACAAGGTGTCCTGTGAACCAACATAATCTGTTGTAATTTATGCATATGGTGGGCTGTGACTGATCTTGATACTCCTTGTACACTGCTACCGATATGTTTATTCAAGTTGTGCCTAATGTATCCTAAGTGAACATCTTCAGGAAGTAAATTTGCTACAGATGTTCCAAGCCACGACGCCCATGACACCCACGGATGCCTCCGTCAGATGCTTTCTAGCTGTCTTCGTCCACACTTCCTACAATTCCAATTCCCACACCTTTAGGACTTTGCTGGATCACTTGTGCACTCTGCTACCTACATTCTCAGCCATTCAACAGGTCAAGGACAAGACACGGCTCTCTTGGCAACAAAGCCATAAGTGACTTGCTCTACTAGGTCAAGCCAATGGCCGACATCATGACGGAGTCAGATCAACATCACACAACTCTACTATACAACTATTATCGAAGTCAATCAAATGCCTAAGCTAATTTGCAGGGTCCGGGCACGTATCATCAGTCCTCAACCAGGCCAGTAGCAGCTTCTTTTACACCAACTGTGTATGGGTCCACCAACAGAGTTCCTCTTCTATGAATCAACATAACTCCTGATAGCCTCATTCACTATGGTCTTGCCTTCTTGAATCCATTCACCTATTAGAGTACACCATGTTATCACAGAGTGAATGTTGACTCCGAGTGTCCACCAAGATTGGCTACAGCCTTGCCACAACTAACATCCATGCTCAGGGTGAATTCCAGCCCTGTAACATCTTTCTTTCACCTTGCAACCATTCACAGGGTACTTGACCTAAGGTCAAATTGTACCCTAGGGTAGTAATATTTAAGCGGAGGATCCCTTGGAATTTCTATCCCAACGACAGATTCTATTTCTCTCCAAAGCACCTGTCTCGTCAACAAAGATGCAGTTGGCACCATTCCTCAGCAATTGATATACCAACATTCCTTCAAAACGCTCGCCCTTACCGCCCTTGCCTCGCATCTCAAGTCAATGTGAGTTCAATTACTATTCTCTGCGGTCTATCGAGGTCTATTCCTATCCATGCTCACCCTTACAAAGCTGTCCCCAGCAACCTACCTTTGCGTTGGGATTCCGCACTGACAGCTGCCTCCTTCCCACCTCCACATCCCCTTTGACAGATTTTCGCCCAACTCATACTCGCCAACGAAAGCAATGGCATCTACCAGGCCAGCCCCACCTAGCTCGGTTACGGGTCCGAAACCATCGTTAGGAAGGCCGAAGATCTTTGGTGGCGGTATGAGACGCTCTGCTCGAATTGAGAAGAGGAGTACCCTTGAGAGTAAAAACGCCAGGGGGCTTAAGCAGGTGAAGAGCTTGGGCCCCACGGAGGCCACCCCCGAGGACAACGCCCAACCGCAGCGGGCCTTACCTGGGCCAGAGTCTGTGGAGACGCAGTCTTCTCGCAGTCCCATGGGAAGAGCTAGCCGCAGTCAACTAAGCCTCCGCAGTACAAGAGCAGACCCGAACACCACGAGACTGGTCATACACCGGGATGCCTCGGTGGACGATAGAGAGAATGAGAGGCGAAAGCCTGTGCTGTACCACAGCATCTCAGAAGGAGGACCGAAGCTGAAGAACATTGCAGAGTTGATTGCAGATGCAGACCCGCACCAGAACTTTAGCATTCCTTCCAACAAAATCATCGCCAGCGAAGACGTGGACAAAATAGTTTGCCACCAGATGCGACGCCTCGCGCCAAATGGAAATCTAACACCAGATCGGGTGCGCAACAATCTGGTCGACAGCATCAGACACTTCGAGTCCTGGTGGGATTTACGGAGCAAGCGGGAGTCGCGCCCATTATTTTGGAAGCGCGTGTGCATGCGGAGCACATGGATGAGACAACTTGATGGTGCCGATTCCCGCGAGTTCTTTCTCTGGTTGGTCGTCTACTTCAGGCGCGGCTCGGGCAAGAAGGCGACCAACAAATTGACCAAAGCCTTCGAGGTGCTAAGCGAGCTGTTCGAAACGGAAAGGGATTGTGAGCTGCACGAGCTCGCTGGCATAGAGTCCAGGGTCCAGCCGCCAGCCAACCAGTCCTTGGGCCGTAGTCGAGCTGCTGTCTCCAAGAAGAAAAACAGCAAGTCCAAGCCAGTGGACGGCAACATCTTTCGCCTATCAGGGGACACTAACATGACCGACTATGAGCTTCGTGGTGTCGATATCCAGGGGCTCACGCCGATCACGGACATTGGTGACAGGCGGAGGAAGGACGAGGACCACAAGAGGATGTTCGAGGAGGAGATGGAAGCGGATAGAGCAAAGATGGTGGAAGAGGCAGCGGAAAAGGCAGAAAAAGAGAAGGCGTCAGCAATGGATGCAGCCGCGTCGCCTGAACACCACGCGATGACACAAATCAGGAAGCGAAGCTCCCGGAAGCGCGCGACCGCGTTTGAGGCGGAAACAAACTTGTCAGAGTTTGAGGATATGTATGAGGAGGACGAGGACGACGAGGAGGAGATGCTCAGGGCAGCAGCTCTGAAGAGGCAGAGACTCCTCTAGGCCCATGTGGCCAGGGGTGGCACCCTTGAGTGACTGATTGATTGGCAGGCCCGCGCGAGTTCTGTTGTACTGAACAGAGATCAACTTCTGCACCTGGTCGGATGGTCAGTAGTCATCCACGGCAGTCAGTTATGAGAGGAAGATGTCATGGAGGAGGGTATTGCTTGATGGGCCCATTTGTTAGTGTAGGAATTCTTTCGAATTCAACAACCTTTCTCTATGCTGGGAAAAAAGCCGAGATATGTACATGTACTACAGAGGAGGCACAACCTTGCCATCCTGTGCTGCCGCTGATGATAAATTTCGGTCGCGTGGTGATCACCATGTTTAGGGCCCAATCAAATCATAGGATGGATGAGCACTGGCAAGTGGCAGCTGGCAGGGAGGCAGACAGGCAAGCTCGTACAAAATAGATCCATGCTATTGTGCCACATTGTGCCAGTACCACAGTAAGTGCAGTGGCTGGTTTAACATGCTGTGCTGTGCTGTGCTGAGAGTTGCTTTTGTCTGTCTGCTTGGGCCTTCCCTCCAATCTGCATCTTGGATCTAGATCTTCGCCTACCGTAGATCTGGCCCGTGGGACCTTGGGTCCACCGGGACACCCCTGGGCTTTAGATGAGCCAATCCGGATAGCGTGTGAACCTGGATAACATCTGACGTATTTCTTTTGGGGGGGGGGGGGGTTGAGTCCGTGTTGCTTGGCCCTCCAGTTGCCGGGACACGGGAAGCGACCCCGACACCGGCGCCGTTTATCGCTTGGCGGCCGAGGACCCCCCACTCCACTCTACCTTTATATTCACCCTTCGTGTTGAGCTGTGCCTGAATCTGGATTACCAGTGGGTGCCCGGCTTTGCTTCACCCACTGCTGGCACAGTAGGCGCCTAAATTACGCCACGGCTAAAACCCTACTACAAGCTATTTTTTCTTTAAATTTTCTACCAATTTCACTACTTTTAAGTAAGATTTAATATAAATCTTATTATAATTTAATTAATTCTAATATAATTTAAAAAGTAAAATTACTTTTAAAATTTTTAAATTAAACTAATTATTATAATATATTTTTAAATATATATCTTATTATACATACTCAATAGTCCTATATAGTTAAGGTTACTCTTAAAGTAGTCTTAGTAGAATGCCTTGTAGCATACTTTAAGGGTGAAGAAAAGAGTGTAAAATAAATTGAGGCCTAACCAGGGATTAAACTCGCAACCTTTAGTGTGAAAATTCAACCTCCCTGCCCTACTGTCCACCCTTCTTAATAGGCGGGTCAGACTCACAGCGCAAAAGCCTTATATAGTCCATATCTTATTATTCTAGTAGGAGATGTAAATTTATTAAGCTGAGTTAAGAGAAGATTACTACTAAGCCTTGAGAGGTACCTAATTTTGAGTTGATTTGTGTGGGATTTCTGGGAAAAGTGAGCTACTATAGCAGGATTTTGGCTGTTGTGTAATTTAGGCGCCCACTGTGCCAGCAGTGGGTGAAGCAAAGCCGGGCCACCCACGGGTACTCTATTTATATCATCTCGCTCCGCCCCGAGCCCCCCACAGGAAGCAAATTCCGCCTTTTTACGACGGATCATTCATGACATCATGTGAATCTTCGCGGCCAATTTGCGACTTTGGAAGCCTAGGTAAGAGTTCTCAGTCTGAACAAATGAGGTGTGTTCGTCCATTTTTTGCTTGGACGGAACAGGATGTCGTATCAATTGACGATAAAAAGATCCAAAGGAATACAATAATACGATTTATATTTTTTACACACGATATATGTAAGCCACTGAATTCATCTGCTTGATTCAGAGGAGGATGTAAATAATCACCGATTACAACCAGGAGTTGAAGAATTGTGGGCGTGCAATTTCGTACCCAGGTAGTAAGTGGTTTCGCTTTTAATCCGTATACGTACTCTTCTGAGCAGTAGGCAGTCCCTTCACACAGTAGTAAACACTCAAAGACCCAGTGTTAAATGCCAT
Organism: Diaporthe citriasiana; assembly: GCA_014872975.1. Lineage (NCBI taxonomy): Eukaryota > Fungi > Ascomycota > Sordariomycetes > Diaporthales > Diaporthaceae > Diaporthe > Diaporthe citriasiana. Next base: position 16,079 of record JADAZS010000257.1, on the reverse strand, counting down.
ACAGTGCCGATAACAGTACATTCGTGAATACAGTCAATAACCTTGGGGTTAAAAAACATAGTCTGCCTACCCAGGTAGTAAGTGTACTATATTAGGGAGCTTGGGAAATTTTCTCTCAATTCCTTTCTACGCCGGCAATTTGAGCTTTCCACTACGAATGCAGACCTTATCCTTCAAAAAGGATCGGCTCAACGTCAAAGCACTCTTTGCAATTCACTTTATCGAGAGTCGAACGGGGAACATACCTTTTGTCCTGCGGGTAGAAGGCCTGGATGTGTTCTTGGATGGAGGATTCGAGAATGTGGTCTATTGATGGCCTCATTGTGGTTGCAAGCAAATAGTCGACAAAAAACCGAGATGCCCACCTCAATGTACTGTCGTCATGGCCATCAAAGGCGAGCTCGTGCATCTTGATTGAATAGGGCATTTCCCAGCGCGGTATGATCGCCTTAAGAGCGGAAGAGGAGTAAATAGGCTCGATGCTGGCTGCATCTGCCGTCATTCTCTGCATGATCTTCGGTACCGCAATTCATTGTATCTTGCAGTGTCTTGTCGGCTAGTTGTATCCTCAGCTCGTTGTCAGCTTCGAGACTGTCCACAACTTGTGCGATGAGTCCTGCATCGAGGGGAGTGGCCGCAAATACACGCATACCATCAACGGATTGATGCGTGAAGTTGTTAAGAACAGCAGCTGCATCTCCGCCAAGGTAAATAGTGACGGGCTCGTCACCCCTACCGGGTAAAATTTCACTGATACAGAAGCTTAGCTCGTGAAGTTGTTCAAGGAGATCGGACGCATCATACGCTTGGGGCCCGAACATGCCTAGTGATGGCTGTGTGAGTTGCTCTTCGCCGAAATCCGAGAACGACGTTTGGAATGGCTTTGCAAGCAGGATCCTTTCCTTCTACCTAAGCAGCGTTTTATACAAGCTCCAATGGGCAAGTATGGGAAAGAAGTGAGTAATGTTGGTTGTCGCTAATGGAAAGATGAAACAGACCACCAGCGAGACAGTTGGGGATCTTATACTTTTAGGTAACTTATTGAGCTGTGACCGGCTTCAGGTATGTTGGAAGCGCAGCATCTAGACGATCAGAGGCGTGCCTGCCTCCATAGGTGCCCTAGGTACCTAGGTAACTACCTGCAGGGATCACTGCCCCTGGCTAGATGCCTCTTCAGGCTAGACGGTGCCGTCTGGCCAGTGTGCTTGCCGGACTAGGCAGGACCCTGGCTTGAAGCGCCACGGCACAACATTCAGGACCGGTGTCAGCCCAAGCAAACCACGCTCCACGCTCTTGACAAGATTCCACGGCCATAACTGCACATGAAGCCTCGAGAATTGCTGCCACTTTTCTCCATCACTCGCCGTCTCTGTTTGGGCTTCAAGGCTCCAATACTAGCAGCAGAGGCCGTGTCGAATTACCGCCCTAACCCTGAAATTGCAAACACTTCGTTTGGAACGTGTCCTCATCTTAGCAGGCGCTGGCCGAGGACCTGAGCTGAACTCGACTCACTGGTCGACCAACAAGCACACGCATACACACATGCAAAGAGACAGGCTTATGCCGGTCGCCGACGCAGCTTAACCTCCCACACCAGCCGCGTAGTGATGCTATGCTCACACCGCCATGGGCCCACTCATGACAACCGCCATCCGGGCGCTCTTCCTCAAAGCCGGTGCCAACATAACCGCCCAGTTGGCCTCGAGATGGCACAGCCAGGACCCCTTGCCTCAGCCCATCGACCGCCAGCGTATCCTCGAGTTCGCAATCTACGGCTTTTTTCAGGCACAGCTTGGCTACTGCTGGCACATCTTCCTCGAGCGCCTGTTCCCCAGCCGCCACTCCCTCCCGGCAGAGTCTCCCGCCCCGCCAAAGCCTGAGAAGAAGGACGACGACGAGGAGCGTCGCATGAGCACAGAGGGCACCTCCGCAAAGTTTCTAGAGTCCCTGAGGGCGACACGTACCGGCATCAGATGGCCATGCATCATCGCAAAGCTGGTCCTCGACCAGACCGTCGGCATGGTCACCTTTCTCACCATCTTTCTCGTGTGGACCAACTGGTTCCGCGTCGACACTTTCGCCGAGATAGCAGCCATCTGGAGGGCAAAGCTATTTGTGATACTGTCCACTGGGTGGATGATATGGCCTTGGGTCATGCTGCTAAATTTCGTCTTCGTGCCGGTAGAGAAGCGGCAGTTCGTGGCGGTTTGTGTTGGCTTCTGCTGGAATGTCATACTGAGTCTCCTCACACACCCTGATCCGCCTCACTCACATCACTAAGGAATGAGGTGGGCGAGAGGCCGAAGCCCCCCTACATTGAAGCCCGAAAGCTGGACAAGATGCGGTCATCCATCCCATCCATCCCCTCCATCCCACCCAACACCCTAATGAAAGGGTCATGGTCTCGGTTGTGTCCAGGGCCACCTGGAGTCTGCCAGCTCCAGATCACCTCAGGTGCATTCCCAATTGTGGAGCACCCAATCTGTGGATCTGCCTCGGCAGTTTTATGATTTTCTAGTACTCATTCTGGCTGCCGTCGATCGCAAGATCGCTCGCCGCAGTGGTACGTGGCTGCTTTTCTCAACCACCCCCGGTATGGCGCGCGTCGAGATAAGCGGTTCTTTGAATGTTAAACTGTCTTGGTGCCCCTAGCTTGAGCCAAGCGAAAATGAAGACGGAAAGAAGCTCGACGAGTGTGGAACCTGGACAGTGGACATATGGACGCCTGAATTTAGCAACTCGCGCATAGTCTGGTTCTGGAATGGTTGTACAAACAGCGAGGACCGGACATGAAGTGACTGGCCAATAGGCCAGCAGGCACGGACGGTACATGTCCATACGATGTGGCAATGCGCTTCTCTAGGAGGAGCGCCACGTGATAACCTTGCTTTCTCTGGTCCAGATGGACAGTGGCTTGCGTTGGAAAGCAGAGGGTTGGATGATACTGGGATCTCAGCGCGTTGGGTTGAGATTGGACGCCTGCGTTAGGAGAACAAGATAAACCTAATGAACAGCGCATTCCCCTGCCCTGGTGCCGCTCATTCAAAATGCCCAGGCCAGTCCCACGGCCAGGGCTCTCAACAGTGTGCATTCTTTACACGCTGGCAAGACGAACACGAGAACACGGATTGGGCAATTGCAAATCAAGGACAATCAGCCGGAGTATGCTAGAATCCCATTATTTCCTTCTTTCTTTTGCATTTGTGCACTGAGGGAACGGTTTGGGACAGTGAGGCTTTCTGCGTGGATCAGCCGAAGGCATGGCCGAGGCAGTCGCCTGCAGTTCCCGTGCTTTACCTGTGATGGGAGAAGTCAGGTAGCTGTCCAAGCCCATGTCTAGGGTGAGGTCGTCATTCCAGGGCAAGACTGAGAGGGCTGTTTGAAGTACTCGGCCTTGTGATAACCGGCATCATCAACCCAGGATGACTGTTGCATTTTTCCCAATTGTCCCTCTCGCGCACAGACTATAAGATGACAATGTTGCATTGAACCCCAAAGTAGTAAGGTTCTCTATGGCAATCATTAGTATGGCTTATTCGCCAATTAGTTACGACATTGTGCGACAAGGGACTGCAGGGCATCGGAGTAAGAAGACGGCCGGGGATGTTCTCACACAGCTCAGGACCTACCTAGCCATATGTCCAGCGTCTAGCTTGACAACCATACCAATCCACTTCTTTCACAGACGTACAGCGGCGGAGCGACTTGCTTTCTTCAATCCCATCAAGTCTCAAATAAACCCCTGACACGATTTCAGTGACCAATTTACTCGGTCGCAGTCATGGCAAGTGACGAGAAGCAAGCTCCGGGCCTTCTTGAAGTTGTTGCCCATCTGACATGCATCACCTCGGCAGCGTCGCGCACGCAACACGCAGCAGGAACAGTCTCTTCTGGAAAAACAGACACACACTCTTCGCCTCTTCTCCAGGTCACAACTATTTGCCTTTTCACTCGTTTACCTGGGCACGGCATACTATGTTGCAGGGTCCGTCTACCACTTCTAAGTGTTCGCCCCTGCGCCAGCTGTGCCCCGCCCGGTCCTCTCATGCACCAAGCTGCAAAGTCTCACTGCGACTTACATTCAAGCAGAAACATGTATTTCGCCCTCGCCAATGGTGGCCCTGCGGCCTGGATCTTCAGCTATCTTGTTGTCGCAGCTGGTGTACTTTGCCAAGTTGCCACCTTTAGTGAGATGGCCTCCATCTATCCAGCCCATCGCAGGTGCCCAATACTATTGGACGTGGCATTTCGCACCTCTGGACCTTGGACGATTTCTGACGTGGATGCAAGGGTGGTCGACCTGGGCAGGCTACGTAGCTCTACTTGCGAGCTGCCTGAACGGAAATACGGTCATCTTGGAGGACGTGATTAAGCTGGCTCACCCGGGATTCGAAACCGCCGGCTGGCGCACTGCCCTGATACTGATAGCGATGGTGGTGCTCTGCGCTGTCATCAACATGTACGCCTTCTGGCTCGTCCCTTGGTTCGAGCTCTTGACCGGGTTCCTCAACGTTGCAACTGTCCTTGTCATCTTCGTGGTCCTGTGGGCCATGGCTCCCCGCGTCGACCTATTCATGCAGACAAACGTGTCATCTGGATGGGACAATTACTTCGTCTCTGCCAACCTTGGTGCACTGTCCAAGATCTATCTATTCATTTGTAAGTCACACCTGTCATGTTGCCGTAGTAAAGACCTGGCTCAAACCGAATGCACAGCCTTTGAAAGCGTTGTTCACATGGGCGAAGAGACACGAAATGCCAAGTCTGCCGTGCCTTTCGCGCTGTTTTGGTCGACAGTGACTAATGTTGTCATGGGCCTCATTATGATAATAACGTTTGCCGTAAGTTTGCGACTATCTGCCATTTGATGGAATGTGTCATTTCTCAAATTCCAAAACATCAGTCCCTACTAGTAACCTCCGAACTTTGCAGATGGGAATCCCGTCTCTTGATGTTCTGCTGGAATCGGCTAGCCCCGTTGTCACTACGTTGCTGCACGCCACAGCATCGACAAGAGCCACAGTAGCCATCGTGAGTGGATTGGTTGTGCTTGGGGTCTCTGGAACCATGGGCGTAGTCTCATCCGTCTCTCGCTTGACATGGGCCTGGTCAAGAGACGGTGGGCTGCCTCAATACCTCGGGCATGTCGACAGGGTTCAACGTGTGCCTCTACGCGCCGTGATGTTGGCAACGATCACTGCGTCTCTGCTCTCCCTTCTGAACATAGGGAGCAGCACATATATTGCATTCAGCGCCATTATCTCCTTGTCGACCCTTGCTGTTTACCTGAGCTAGGCCATTGTGCTCGCGTGTGTTCTTCATGCCCGGCTCAAGGCCACTTCGAGCCTGGGCCCTGGAACCTCGGCCGGGCGGGCACGTTGATCAACATGCTTGGGCTGATATACACGGTCTACATTGTGGTGTGGTTGCCGTTCCCCAATTATCTCCCGGTAACAGCAGCGAATATGAATCATTGTGGTCCATTTTTTGGCACGATCATGGTCGGTGTCGTCACTTTGTGGTTCATCCGGGGCAAGAAATATTGGGATGGTCCCAATCGAGCAGTGGTGGAGCTTGTCCTGAGAGATGAAGACTAAATCAAACGAGTCCCGAGAGGAAGGACATAATGTACCAGGCCTGAAACGAAACGCGAAGGCTGCACGAGTGAGCCCTGTCCAAAGGTCTGTTCTGTCTCGCTCTGTTTGTGAAAGTGTGCTTGTTGATCAATTCGATGTGGTAGAACATGCCAGAAGGATCATTGAGAAATGCAATCATCGTATGAAGCGGCTGATTTCGATAAGAATTGCTTTCATGACTACTGCACGTTGGCTCGGTGTTTTTATTCAATCTCTACTTCGGCCATCAAGAGCACAAGCACTTGCCCGTTTGACTAGGTAAAGCTCCCCATCCTGCTCTCATCCTGCTCTCATCCTTCTCTCTGAAACCTAGCAATCGCAGTTATGAAATACTCCGTGCCAAGGAGTCCCAGCGAGCATCCATAGTCGGAGGTCGCCATCTCTTGCTCAGCCTTATAATTAATCGAGAGCACATCAAATCAAGTCCTTCTTCGGATCATTGCGCTTCACAGCCCGATAATAGACCTTTGCTGCTAGCTTGCATGCTCGACGACTTATCATGTTGTGGGTATTGCACTCATGCTCGAGACTGTCAAACGAACAAAAGTATCAGTTGAGATGCCAGTGGACGGAGAATATGCAGCTCCGTGGCCGCTTACTCTTCCAAGAACTGATCATCGATGGGTCGCTTCGTCATCTTGTTCAACCTGCCCTGCTGGCGGTAGTTGCGCAGGCCGAAATCGTGACGATGACATGCGGGCAAGAATTTCCAATTGCTAATTTCATCTGGTGCCTTTGTGCATCCGTCGGAAGACCAGTCAAGGGTGGGAGGTTGACGAAGGTCCCTCTTGGCCTCAAATTCGTAGATGGATACTTGGAATATATATTTATCGGTAATTTCGGTAATGTTGTCGGGAATGTGGCCACCGTTGACAATGGAGCAGACATGAGCCTCTCGGCCTCCTGCCTGATTGTTCATTCGACGCTGGAACTCGCATGGCTCGAGTGTTTGCGCAGGTGTCCATACAGAGAGAGCGCGTGATGCAATAGCACTCGCCTGATGAATGTTTGACGTGTCGATGGCCACTGGCAATGCCATTGCCAATGAGATCACGGAGAGGGCGGGGACGAGAGCTTTCATCGTGAGGTTGTGGTGTTCAGGGTCGGGCAAACGCTTGCCAGTCCAAAAAGGTCACCGGGAAATAGTGAGAGGTAAATGGTGGCAAGACAGCTATGGCAAAGGAGCGGAGTCGATGGAAAGAGAGACAAACCCCGATTTCTGGACTTTGAGGTGAGAAGAGATACCTATGTCAAATGTGCAGCAACCAAAATGCTCGAAGGTTTGCAGCAGCAGAGAGATGACCTCCTTCCCGCGTCTACCAACACGCTGAATTGCAACGGAAGGCACGGCTGAAAGCTTGAACACAACTTGTCGCTTCTGGAATAAGCTCTTAGGATTGCGTGGTAAAGCCAACTTGCCCACCGAGACCAGCATTAGTAGAGCTCTGAACTCAAGACGGGAAGAAGACATGCGGCGGCTGTCTGAAATAATTGCCGTTTGGTCTGGTCTGGATGCACGAAGCCACCATCGCCTTGCGGGGTGACTAGATCCCGAATGCATTCAGCACAGCCAGGCTCACGACTGGATATCCCATGATCTTGTCATGCACACCGTACTGGGTGATTTGTTCCCTGATGACGCCTTTGTTTGACTTGTGTGTGACAGACCAGCCTCCTGCGTCCGTGTGCACCTTCGCAGCTTCCTTGTGCTTGGTGAGCTCCTGGAAGCTGACTCCGGTTGGCAAGGATGCGTTGACGGCGTCCCAGAACAGCTGCCCACTGCGATGCCACGGGATGGCGAGGTCGTCCTGTGCGTGGACGATGGAGATATTGATTATTTGTATTCTTTGAGTTCCTCCTGTACTAAGCCGGAACGACAGTGGTTATCCTAATAGGACAAGGGACAATGTATGTTGTGGGTAATAACAGTGAGGATTGGTTCAATATACTGAAGTTCTGCTCTGGCTCTTCGTAGTTCTGTGTATGGCCGAGCAGGTCTTTAGCACAATTTGCCAGACAGTACTTGTGAGTCGAAGGTACCTGTTGACAATTCGCAGCCGACCGTTTTGCCCCGCGCAAGTCGTCTTCAGAACAGGTAGAAGTTTGACTTTCTTTGGCTACAGTTTCCACTGACACCTTTGGCGTCCAGGTTCTAGCAATTCTAAACCAACCAAATCGTCGTCTCGAGGGCCATACAGTTGGTCGCCATCTCTCAGCATGTGGCTCGAGTGGTTGTTCTGATGCGTGCAGGGATCCCGGCAGGCGGCCGGACCTGAAATGAGGGCCATTTTGACAGCTCCACTTGTTCGGGGAATGTCTCATCCAGTCCAGTTGGGGATCCTTTGGGCCTCAGGCCCATTTCGTCTGAATTTGGTCCGGGAGCACTCGGGCAGGATACGCAAATGCGAACGCGATGAAGAACGCGGCCGTTTTGAGAGAGCACATGCGAATAGCCGGTTCTATTTTAACCCATTTAACTATTAGTGGGGACTACACTAACTTACATTCCACACCGCCAAAAACACACTAGTGATTAGGCCATGTTACAGCACCCTAAAGTTTACAGCACAAACATTTAACTTTATGGATTTAAGTATAGTATATTTAAAAGTAGTACTAAAAGATAGAGGGTATTTTAAGTATTCTAAAATATCTTTCTTTTTTATTTTAAAACCTCTAGTTACTAAAAAAATTAGAGTTTAAAGCTTTATTAAGGATAATTTAATTATTTTAATATTTTTAAAAGGGGCTATATATTTAGTATTTTAGCTAGAAATATTCTATTTATATAAAAACCTTTACTAAATATATAGCTTTCTCTAAAAATATTAAAATAATTAAGTTATCTTTAGTAAAGCTTTAAACTCTAATTTCTTAGCAACTAGAAGTCTTAGAATAAAAAGAAAAAAACTTATAGATAGCTAGAGCTATACTGATTATTTTTATATATAGTTTTCTTGTTTTAGAATACTATCTGTTAATAAAAATACGATATGCTGCTTGAATGATAATATACACATAACTTAAGTGTGCTGTAATATGGCCTAATCACTAGCGTGTTTTTGGTGGTGTGGAATGTAAGTCAGTGTAAAGGCTGAAGACGATCTGTCCCGTCCGCGTCAGGCTTGGCTCTCAAAAGTTTCCCCCGCACAACTCAACCCCCGAGTTGGAACGGTCGTCGTGGTCCTCGGCATGTTGTAAAAATCATGAAATTTTGCGTCTACCTTTGGCAGTAATATTCTAGCAGAATACTCCTGTCAGTGTTACCACATGATGCAAATCGGACAACTGAGACGAATCTGCTTACTGCTAGCAAAGTAGACCGCTCAGCCAAAAGGCCAGTAATTTCCAAGTCCCCAACTTGGAAATACCTAGCAGTTATAAGCCTTGTACCGTCACAATAACGTTTCGAGAAGAGCCAGCTTGGGTCAAATCCGGAAAAATCAGAGTTCTCTCTTGGTTTGGCAGCGCCATTTTGCTTGAGGCATCATGCTCCGATTACTGCACTTCATCCGAACATGGGAATACTTCAGCCTCGTAGCAAGCTGTGAAAGGAGAAGCTTAAGAGCTAATGTTACTGGCAGCATAGAAACAAACTCAAATCCCCATTGGGTCTGCACAGCTCATCTTTATCAATTCACTGCTGAGGTGATGTTAGGTCTGTGCGCAATCATGGATGAACGTTCATACTAGCATGCCTTGCATACCTACCTACTCAGGGGAACCCCATTGGACCTAGTGAGGCTCACAAGGCATGGCCGCATAGGTACATAGTGTGTAGGCATTGTGCTGCTAATCCCCCTTTTTATCGATCTGGTGGCTATGTGTGCTGTGTGGATCAACTAGCACCAGCCTCTTGATAATGTTACCTCTTGGCATTGCATCTAAGGTGCTCACCATGACAGGTGCGTCAAGAATAGCCTATCTGAAGCACCTCGCATGAACATACTCCTTCGACCCGCAGTCAATTTGTTGATTATTTTTTCTGGTTGGACCAACCCCCGGCATGCAGCGTTTTTTGGTCGTCATTGGCGAAACTACGCAAAAAAATTACAGGGGGCAGTTCAGGTGGCATTTTGTCATGAGGTAGTTCCGCGTCCGGCGTGGGCGGCGCGCAACTAATGCAACGCTGGGAATGAGGTCATCGTCAGCATTGGGCGCTCGGCTGTGGCTAGTAAAGATGAGATGGCATACAACGGCGACGCTATTTTCGTTAGTCGAGTTGTTGAAGACGCTTTCACCGATTCTTGGATCCCTTGCTTGTTGTAATAATCTGGACTTGATCGGCCGAGTCCCTTACAAGAGACGTTCCACGTAGCAGTGTCGCCCAAGTGCTCCATTTCGAAATCTAAAATCGAACATAAGCAGTGACCGGAGGCAAGATCAGTCGAGCTGCCAGGTGAGAAATAAGTTGTGCGTAGGCCCTGGTGTCCTACGAGTAGATAATCGCTCTCCCAATAGACAAGGCCACTTCAAGGAGGGTGAAAGAAAAAGAAACTAGGTAGTTACAGGTCCAGAGTGATTGGCTATCCCCGGAAAAGGAGGACGCCTACAGCCCACGTCCCGAGGCTGACGTGTTTTGGCGTCTAGGTTGTGGCCAATGGCCAGCGAGATTTTTCAAATCGGGACCCAAGGTGACTTATAATGCAGAAGGTGTCGGCGACGGGTTGGTGCAGTGGCTGTCTCGTCGTGTGGGACCCGCCCGCTACACGTCCGCGTAGGCAAGGCTTGGCGTTCGTCTTGCCCGAGAACGACCAGGCTGGACCCTGGAAGCATCTCGACCGAGGCTGGAGCTGACTTTTCGCGGCAGGTTCATTGGGTGAGTAGGTATGTTTGCGCATACCACCTGGTCGGAATTAAACGTGTTCCCCCCCACAAGGCTGGTCTTTTCTTAGCAGGACCCAGGTCAGCCGCCTATGTTTCCCCTGAACACGCATGTCTCCCGTCCTTGATGCCACTCGGCCCCCTGTATAGCGGTCCATCCAGTCCCACAACATTTTCACACGACTGGCCCTCAACGCCTTCGAACTTGTCCAGGAGTTGCGGAATCAGCCACGATGAAGTTGATATCATAGCCCACAGGACGCGTAACGCGGCGGCGATGGAGAACAAGATCATGGCTATAAGACATGGCGATGGCCTCAGCCCATCATCTGTCTCTCAGTAGTTACTCATCACCACACTCCCGGATCAGAGACACTTGGAAGGTTTAACGACATGCAAAGACGAAACTGGCCAGTCGAGAGGTACCCTGGGGTAGGTCTCAAGGCCCTGTCAGCACTTGTCCTCTTTGTCTGTCTGTCTGTCTGTCTGTCTGTCTGTCCGTCCCTGGGACAGGGGAGGCGCCGGGGCACTGATAATATTACGGACTTTTCACTTGGCCCTAGGAGTGTAGCAAATGGTCGACCTCGTGGCATCTCAGCTCTAACGGGATCATGTCACGGAGACTTGCGATTTGATCACCACTGCCGGTTTCACTGAGAGCATTGCTAGCGACCAGTCCAAACGCCCTCTTTTCCAAAGTGATGCTTTCTATGGTACCTAGGTACATGACATGACCCGATCGCTGGCTAACATCCGCTGTTATCAAATACGCTCTCACAAAATCACAATTCTCGCTTCCATTTTCCGCTCAAATTTCCACAGCCCCTAGGTGCATACAGTTGACTGAAGTGTCCGTGTGATCATCGCAGCATGCTTTGTCTTAATTTGGCCCTCCTAAGCCCGTGTGTAATTTTGTTTTTAGGGCAACGCAGGATGTAAGGTACGGGGACGCGAAAACACGACTGGGGGCCGACCACCTGATGGCTGCGTTCGCCAGGATGGTGCCTTGATCTTCAACGAAGTCGGTCGCTTTCGAGGGTTTCGATGTCACCAGTCCATCTTAGATCTCTGTTTTTTTCAGGCTTGAATTAACACTGATTGTTGAGCCTGCTGTGCACAGGAGGCACTTACCACTGCATGTGCAGTCCTGACGCGTAGCTGCGTCCACAGTGGGAAAGCCGACGCAGACGAGGCCTCGACCGCAGACCTGTCTTGATGAGCCACAGGCGGCGTTGGTGCAAGGGCCGGCGAATTGCGCTGTCGCTGCAGCAGCCAAGGCGAAGAAGGTGGCGATGAGTGAGGTCTGCATTTCGGCGTTTTCGAGTTGAAGCAGCTGGTGATAATTATGTTGAAGTGGTGATTGAAGCGTGCTCTTGCGGATAGTCAGTCGGCCGATTGAAACATATACCATTGAGACCGAAACTCAAAGTTGGTTTCTTTCCGGAACATTTATACTTTATACTAAATGCCCATACAATGGTTTGGCTAATGTTAGACATCGCCGTCAAGCCATGGTGTGGATCAGGAAGCGCGCACTGGAGTCTGGACTGCAGTGTCTATCCCTGGTGTTTCATGCGGGCTGCGGCAACTTACAATTGAGGCTTGGCCTTGTACAAAGTGGCATTGATCGTCGAGGTCGACCGATTTAATCAAAGCCTTGGCCGTCTTGACGTGACTCGAGAGCCGGCCAAGGCAATTCTTTTCCACTTTAATAGGTTCCGGGTAGTGCCGGCTTCTCCAGACACAAGCCTAGCAACCTGTAAGAGCCAAAGTGCCCAGTTACATCTCAGCGCAGCCAAGATGCTTAGCCACTGGGCTTCAGCTGCTTGTATAAATCCCGCAGAGCTTGACTGACGAAGCATGCGGCTGTTTCAAGTTGCGTAGCATGTTTCTTGTGCCTATACCAAGTCGCCCTCTGACGGCAGTTGTGTCTGTCTACACTTTGAAAAGGGGGGAATGTGTTTGGATGTGCGCTAGATTTATCCACCTGATGGAAAACAAACGACTGCGTTCCCAGGGAGGCAGTCGAAACCACAAGCTGTATCGACTACCGACAGCGAAGCATCAATAACACACTGTAGTGGCCAACCGGAAGGGCCGATTACCCCCCCTCACCTACAGGCCTTCACTTCGGTGGCACCGCATTCCTGTGTTGTCTATGGCTTGTGAGTGACTATTTTGGGAAAAGGTGCCCAGATACCACCCAGGGGTGGTGTAAGGCGGTGAACATCCTCATTCTGCTTCTCGCAGTCAGTAAATTGCTGCAAGCTCATGGGTGTCTTTCTAGACATTCATGCACATGCATAGTGATGGCTATCGCGAAAATCATCTATATAGAAAGTTACGAATAAGCACCACTACCTTGCTGGAGGCATCATCTAGCAATAATGCATACAAACCTGTTGTACATGATACTCTAATGTCCAACAAGGGACTGCAGCTTCTCGTTGTATCTGTTTCCAACAGGCTTAGCATTATCGACGATCTTTCGAAGCTCCTCCTTCTCCTCATCCGTCAGGTCAATATCCCTGGAAGCCCAGTTTTCCTGAAGGCGACTGGCCTTCGTCGTGCCCGGAGTAGCGATCATCCCCTGCGCCGCGACCCACGCCAGTGCAATCTGGGGTAAAGTGCACCCCTCGCGAGCAGCAAGCTTCTTGATTTCCTCGACAATTGCCTTGTTCTTGTAGAAGTTCTCTCCCTGAAACTTTGGGACTGCATTTCAGAAGATGTTAGCAACAAGGAAAGCTCCTTCCGACTGGGGACAACACGCTTGGGCCTGTTCTTTTTGAGCACAAGCGACTTACCCGTGCGGCGGAAGTCGTCAGGAGCAAAGTCGTCTGGTGAATTGAACGGGAAATCGTCCACAAGCCAGCCATGACCAAGGGGGCTGTACGCAACGTACGCCACACCACATGCAAGCTCCTTGGCAGCATCGATCAAGCCATCTGTCTCATGCAGTGTCTCGAACGCCGAGCACTCTGCTTGGAGGGCTTCAATTTTGGCGACTATTTTTGACTGTCAGTGCAAGGTCGAGGTCGTGCAAGACTTATCATGCTCACTCGAATTGGCCTTGCGCAGAGTTTTCGCAGAACATTCTGGGAGACCAATACGCTTGGTCTTGCCTGCCCTTCGAATCTCATAAAGAGCCGAGATTGACTCCTTAAGAGGCGTGTCTGACACAGCTTGATCAGTAGAGTGACATGCCAGCAATCGAACGGGCAAACACACTAGGATCAATGCGATGGAGGTAGTAGAGGTCTGAGGTGAAACCCAATCACTCGATCGTTCCCTCGATGTAGGTCTTGATATGAGACGCCGAGTTGGTGACACTTCCATCGCCGAAGACATCGAATCCGCACTTAGAGGCGACTGCAAGGGGTGATATTTCAGTCAAGGTATGCTTTTCAATGATGATTAGTATCAACATACTGAAGACCTTGTCTCTCAAATTGTGCTTCCTGATGAAGTCACCCAAGAGCTTTTCATTGACCCCGAGCGTGTTGATAAACGACCTACACACAGCGCCTTTGGTCACCAGTACCGTCGCAGGGCGGGGTCTATAAGCCGCATATATACCGCTTATTAACATCTAAGCCGTGTAAACCAGTAAGCAGAACATTTGCTGCTTATTGGCCAAGCAGCTTATTTGGCTGAGCAGCTTATTTGCTAAGCGGCTTATTCTTATCGAGCGGCTTATCAGAATAAGCAGCATATGTTCTGCTTGCTGGGCTTGAACGGCTTACAGACTCTATGTTGTGGCGGTAATGTTGACGGCGTAGAGCTAATCCAGAACTCCAGCTTGGGGTTCAACGTACGGCAGTGTCCCAGAACGTGCATCCCAACTCGGTCGCTTTGAATAGTACAGGCTCGGCTTGCTCGAAAGTTAGGTTGCTGCCTAGGCCAAAGCTGATTCCCATTGCCCCGAAGCCAGGGGCTGGGACCTCAATGTCCGCGAACCGAAATGTCTTGATCATTGCGGCTTGCTTTTCAATAAACTCAATCAAAATAGGGGTGAGGAAAGGGCTGTTGGATGAGATTGTTAAATTTCCCAGGCTTTGACATGACAGCTCTCTTCAATACGTGCGTGTTTGAAGCGGATTCTCATTCTTGTCGACGTGATGGGCCCATCTATCACAACGCCACCGCTTTTGCTCCAATCGTGTGAATTTCCCGAGCCACTCAAGCTCCCGTTGCAATTAAGTCACCAAGTGGGGTCCTGATGCGGAAATCGAGTTGTGGTGAACCCATACGGTTTCTTAATTCCGTGTCGGTGGACTCTTCGTGGACGGACATAGCGCGCTAACACCGAGGAATTATATTCATCCAGGAAAATAGTTAGCCCCTCAGCGCGAATAATCGGCGATTACTCGTGTGAGAAGGTCACTGCCCCAGTGTTCCAGTCTCAGAATTGTCGTACCTTGTATCTGCCGAACCTGCGCGCATGAGTCGGTGGCCCGCGGGCAGGCTCATTGTTCTGTACCTAGGTAGCAGGGACCCCGTCTTAGACATTCTAGTACTAGTTACACGGCAGCAAGGTCTTGCCAAAGATCTTTGGCCACTGTGACTGGTCCCATTCATCAAGAGGCAACAAACTCCCCACTGAGACCTGCCCGCCGTCGCACACCCAGAACAGTTCCCATGAGCTCCGGGCTTCAGCTCGTCAACTAGGTATCTCCAGATCACACCTTGTGGCCAGCAATAGGCAACTTGACATTGATCTTTCCTCCACTAATCAGCCACACTCTTATAACTTGCATTTTTCTAGAGCAGTTGACTTGAACGTTGGATGCATCACAGCAGCCATCATTGTCATTCCCAACCGGTTATTGTCTCTCACTGGGAAGTCCAACATTTGGGCATGACATGATAAAAGATACGCTGCACGTCGCGGAATTGAGTCTGAGAACAGGCTTTTGGGAGTAGACCTCATGGTTCTACAATTTGTCTTTCTTCCCGTTCAATCGGCCAAGGCTGACTCCCATCCAACATCGTGTCCGAGCCAAGTCCCTCGGGAGGAGCTGTTGATTCCTGAGCTAGAACATACGTCCTAATAATGGCGACCCTTTACAGAATTATCACTGCCGATGCTGTAATGTGTCTAATGTAAGATTCATGTGCCAGGGCAACATTCAAGACTAGAGACCATGGAGTGGATTTTAGTGATGCCTGGATTCTTTTTTTATCTAATCTTCGCGATAGATGGCAAAATCCCTTTCGATATTTAAGAGCACAGTTCAGGAATTTGGATACCGGTAGAAAACTGTGACCGATCAGATCAAACATGGCACGAAAGGCGTGAGCTAATCTCTTGTAACTAGCCGTCGGCTTAAAATTAACCTTGCATCAAGAGGTTAGGTAGTTTCGCTTTTAATCTATATACATTCTCTTCGAAGCAGTAGGTGGTCCCTTTATATAGTAGTAAATACTTAAAGACCTAGTATTAAATACTATATAGTATTAATAATAGTATATTTATAAATATAATTAACTAAAACCTTATGGTTAAAAATATAATTAGCCTTATAGTAGCTATATAAATAAATTTAATTAAGATAGCTTTTACTAGTATTATAAACTAGATTTAAATATTTAATTATATACTAAAAGGTAATTAGCTTT
>JADAZS010000256.1:0-57469 GCA_014872975.1 Diaporthe citriasiana | reverse complement strand
AGCTTTTTATAACCCTTATACTTAGGAGGGGAGGTATATAATTATAATTCTATTTTTAATATATTTTTAATATTTTTTTTAATATTTACTTTTATATTAACTTTATATAAAATTTAGTTTCTTATTTAGTAATTACTTAATGAGTTATTAATAGTATTGTTGCTGTATAGACTAACAGAAATATCTGTGTAGCTTACAAATATAGAGTTATCGTGGGGCGGAATGAGTTAAGGTGGATCGGAAAGGTGGCCCCAGGGGGAGGGGGGTAGGGACGGGTGGTGTTGGGTCAATCCGCCTTTGGTACTGTAGTCATGTCCTTTTGCATCCTGTCAGCGCTACTGTGCCGTTCCGCGCCGTGCCGCGCCGCCCCGGTTCCTCACCATCGCCCGTGCTGTAAGGTGTCGCATGCGTCACTTGGCTACGTATCTATCCTGTTGCTGCGCACAGCGCAGTAGGTCAGAACCGTGCCTTGTCTTGAGTCATACTCTCATCATCTCTTGGCCAGATGCGACGTCAAAAAGGCTACAGGCGGGGTTGGATGTTAGCTTGCATGTTAGACGGGTAGATGCGTGAGTGCCTAAGGGCCACTCCTAAGTTTCCAGTTGTCCGAGATTATTGTGGCTGAGCCGCTAAAAGAAATCGTCTCACCCTGTGCAAGGCTGTTCCGGGATCTTCTTCCAGGGCGGAATCCAGATAGCCGGCAGCCCCCCAGCCAGATTCAACTATCCCTTTTTTCAGGTTGACTTTTCGCGATCAACACAGCAAAACCTCAAGCTTCGTTCCCTTCACTTGCCAATATTCACAGCACCATGTCGTCCGCTGCGCCGGCACCAGCAAAGCCACTCTCCTTCATGGAGAAGCTTGACCCACTTGTCTCAATCTACCGGCCTTCAGGAGCTTCAAACACAAACACCACAGCTCATCAGCCACGACTCATCATCATCGCCAGTTGGACTGATGCCAGAGACGTCCATATCGCGAAGTACTTATCTAAATACCTGGCTCTATATCCTACTGCTCAGATTCTCCTTCTGAAGAGCACAATGGGTTGTATACTCCGCCCATCACAGATCGGACCCGCTATGAAACGCGCTGCTTCTGTTATTCGAAACGCCATTCAACCAGCGGCATCGTCTTCTACCGTTCGCACCGCTCTTCAACCAGCGGCATCCTCAGCTTCGCCACCTCTCCTCATCCACATGTTCTCTAACGGTGGCTCTTCGAGCATTGCAAACCTGTATGAGCAATATGCTGCCACTACCGCAGACCCTCAT
This sequence comes from Diaporthe citriasiana, assembly GCA_014872975.1. NCBI lineage: Eukaryota > Fungi > Ascomycota > Sordariomycetes > Diaporthales > Diaporthaceae > Diaporthe > Diaporthe citriasiana. Next base: position 56,195 of record JADAZS010000256.1, on the reverse strand, counting down.
CATGACAAGCGCCTTCCCCCACATATTACCATTTATGATTCATGCCCGGGCCTCTTTCATATCCCACGTGCTGTCGCCTTCACCAATACTGGTCTTTCTTCATTTCAACAGCTCATCACTATGCCTTTTATGTATGGTATAGCTACTTTATGGTCTATCTTGATGGCTCTATCTCTTTTGCCTAATTCATTAGGTGACTGGTATAAGTCACACAATCATGATGCGGGAAATACAGCTGAGATACGGCGGGTGTATATCTATAGTGGCACTGATGCATTGATTGATGACAAAGACGTCGAGGCACATGCGGCCGAGGGTGAGGCCAAAGGATTTTCGATTACATTGGAGAAATACGAAGGTTCTGCGCATGTCGCACATCTACGGAAGGATGAAAATCGATATTGGGAAATTGTCAGGAGAACCATGGAAGGGTGACAGCCGGCGCTGATTCCGAGGATTGTGTAAGGATGGGTTGGTATTGGGAGATTGTCATGACATCGGGGATTGTTCTGAGGTGCGGTCCACTTGATCAATAGACTGTGGTTTCTCAACGTCTCAGTGTACGGTAGTGGTAGACAAATGACAAAGTTCTTCTTGTTTTTCTCCTGTTTCCTTCCTAGAAGAAGAGTGGTTAGGGGGATGAACGGGATATGGCACAAGATCCAAAGGTTGCAGGGAAGTCTTAGATAGTTTCAAGAAACCGCAGGTTCCCCGCATGTATCTACGGAGGGATATGCTGCTGCCAATTTGTCACGATGCCCGCCAACGCTGCAGCAAGGCTAGTTTGTCACAAAGTACGGAGGTCCATACCATAAGTCCTGATTAAGCGAGAAACTCTAATCTGCTGTAGGTGTTGATAGCAGGGCAACGGGAAGGGTCCCCCCCTTAACCAGGCTACTGCAAGGGGGTGTGTTTAAAAGCCTAGTGCTGGCAACATCTGGTAAAGCCAACGGAGCAATATCCAAGACCATCGCCATGAGGTGACTGGAGATCGTGTTCATGGCCATACTCATCAGCTCTACAGATACAACAAATCCGGATCATTTACTGCTACACATTCTTCAGACCCCCATCTGCTGTTGATGATGCCTCAAACGGATAGCGTCGCATCCATCCGGCCGAATGACAGCTCCGCGTCCGCATCGGCTTTCCAACAGGCCGACAAAAGCAGGTTTGAGTGCGAGCCCCAGCCCACTCGAGCGGTTGGTAATATCTCGTAGTTGGTACGTAGCTGACACATAATCAAGCATATATTCCCTGTCGGAAACGCAAGACAAAGTGTAATATCACCGCGGAAGAGTACTCCTTCGGCTCTCTATGTGCGCGTCGCCGTCGTGAGACGCGCGAGTGTGTTTTCCCTGCTCAGCGGCATGGTAGAAGGCATTCTATCGGGGGTAGTCGACGTGAGTGCATATCTTTCTCCCATTCTGTCACAGTCTCGGAGAGAAACCTTTTGCTGACGGTGTTCCTGGATTGATTTGTCACAGCCAGATGAGCGCCTCGACGGTCACGTGCAGGAGGCAGCCAACAGCTCGTATCAGATGCTACCGAGCAGAGTTCCTTTGGAGGATACGCATCGCCGCCCCCCACGACACGCCTATCAGTATCATCCGTGGCCAACCACCAGGGCCACGGTACTCCCCTGATGGACTACACCAAGGAGTCCAGCCGTCCACCGACCACATGGTGGCCGATTCGGTGATGCGGACGGTGGTCTCAAATGGACATGACGCCCTCAACTTGCTCTTCCAAGCGGCCAATCAGGAAGGTCAGCCTGAGAGCCAAAGCCCGGGCTCGCGACACCCGCACGGCGCCGGCCGTACACCACAATCCAGCATCTGAAACCTCTCTGCGGCTGCCTGCATGAGTAGCCCTGCCATTTCAGTGCCCATGAGTATGAATGTGGCACCGGGAGCCACGCCTTCGGATCCTAACAAGGACGTCTTGGAGGTCTGGAGTGCGTTTCGATTTGTGAGGATGGGTTGGCTGTCCGCGCAGGAGGCAGTCACCTTCGTTGATCTGTGAGTGTTTACTCCGTTGCAAACTTGCTTAGCCGGTAACTGAACTATCGGAAATCACAGATTCTTTCAAAACATATCACCTTTGTCGCCCGTGCTGGACGAATTCTACGCTGACCATTGATGCCAGCCACTTTGACCTGGTCACGCGTGAGCCTCTACTGGGGTGCATGATATTGACCATATCGTCCCGATACCATGCTTTTTAGACGAGCAGAGGTCAATCTAGAGGCCACCTGCTGCACCAGCGGCTCTGGGATCACTGCCAACATATACTAATGCGGATCCTGGTAGGCCAGGACAAGGGCTCCAAGGCTAAGACGAGGACTCTAGGCTCCATAGAAGCGCTGATTCTCATGACCGAATGGCACCCGCGGGATTTGCAGGTGCCTCTAGTTTCTGACGGTTGGGACTCGGACATAATCTTATCGTTCCTAGATGTGCACGACCAGAACGGTGCGGCTGTCGACAACCCGTCCCGTGACAGATGGCTCAAGGACGTGATCCAGCCTGCTCAGCGATCTTACAGGATGTCCTGGACGACATTGAGTATGGCCATGTCCCTTGCCAATGATCTAGGGGTATTTGATCAGAACGAGGACCTGGACCCAAAGGAAATGCTCAACCGCCTCCACGACAGCTTCATCCCGTCGTCCCGGCCCCTGAGCTTCGCCACGCGGCCGCCGTCCGCGGAGCGGGTAGGAACCATCGCAGCGGCGTCAGGAGCGGGCGCTGAGGCGGACGCTGGTGGCGGCGTGGTGTTCCAGAGCGAGATGGGCCAGCTGCCTGGGCTGGATTGTGAGGCCATGGGCGGGATGATGGACTATGGGGATGATAGCTGGCTCTCACTACCCTTGGACCCGTCCATAGTGCCGTTTGGGATGGATGCTTCTAATGGGTTTCAGTGGCTTGGTGACGACTCGTTAGGCTTCATTTTCTCCCTTGCGGACCGCAAAGGTTGATGCCCATAACCTTGAGCAACTTCCATCACTTGAACGTATTTTATACTACGCGCTATGTAAGAGGTCATCTGTGACAGTATTGAGGGAAAATTCGGTATATCAGGCAATGTACTCTAGTTTATCCCCTTCATAAACGACTCTACTACACAAATGCCAACTGCATGGGGTCTTCGAGACAGATCCAAATACGCCATGGTACGTCATATACAATGTGGCCCCATCACAAGAACATAGCCTCATTCTCAAAAATGATAGTTTTTCTCAAGATAGCACTGGTGGTTCTCATGGTCTGCTAGCAAAGCTTAATGGCCAACATGCGTTATGCACAAAAGGAAACTGGCCCCCGCAACTGCGCCGCAATCCTACCACACCAACCACCATCAACCATCTCTGACCGATGCGCAGCCCTTGTCCATAGAGCACTTCATGACTAAACATCTTCGTGAAGTATCAGTTAAGACACTTTTTAACTGTCATTACATTGGTTGACGACTTCGTATCATTATCGCTCGTCTTTCAGCAGACTCCACGGGATGTTTGACCGCAAATGGTACCGACACACAGCCTACGTGGCGCACACTGTGGAGGTACGATTCCCAAAGGCCTCCAATCCGTGGGTCTGCTGCGTCCACAACAACGAAGTCACGGATGCCGGCACCCTCTGGATGCCTGACTGGCAGAGCCGCAAGCCACCGGGGATCAAAATCACCAGCTCCGAGCTTATATATCAGAAAGCGCCGGATCGTGACATCTGGGGGATCGTGAGCAAGGCGACCAGGGACGTGGAGGACGCACGTGCTTCCGGAGAAGACTTATGTCTTCATGATGCGGTCATTAAGAGGATCGCTGATTCAGGGCCGCCGGAAAAGTCTGGATTGCAGCCGTGGGAGCGCTGGGATATATACAACATTTGAAAGTTGAGGTCGAGAGCCTTTGGCTGGAGACGCTGTATGATCCGGATCGTGATCCTGGATGGAAGTTTGTGATTATGTAGGTGGGGGCCGAAGATTATGCTCGAATATACCCAGTTTCTGTCACATGTCAACTGGTGGGTCTTCAATTCCCATTATGATCTTAGAGCTAGGCTATGGAAGTTGTAGTTTGGTAATACGCGGAAAATAGAGTTCAGCTCTAAGGCAACACGGTCACGTTCGACAAGATGCACCCTTAGTATACACAATGATTTGATAGTTGTTATGTACAAGAAGTTGTTCAGATCACAACCAACTGTGGCCGCCCACCTGAAGAACCCTCATTCAAGCAGTTGAGTTCCCAATGCTCGGAACATCCGGCGCACCCACCAAAGCCAAGTTCTCAAAACCAGCCACACCATAAATTGCAGCAGCATTCGTGCTGACCCACTTGGCCTCGTCAATAGGAGCCAGAACATCACTGCCGTCAAACCGCTCCGTCTTCCACGGCGCATCGGGCGCGAGGCCGTCCTTGCTGCCGTCGCCCAGGTACTCTGACCAGACCCTGGGCACCAGGGTGGCGTTCTGGCGCCTGTTGGCGACGTAGGCGGTGAAGCGCGAGTGGCCCTGCTTGAGGTTGAGGTTGCCAAAGTCCTTGCCGTACCGGGCCGCCTGCTCGGCTTTGGGGGCGCCGTAGTAGTAGCAGTAGTCGAGGAAGGCGTCATAGAAGGGCTGCGTGATGTTGCGGCCCTCTGGACCAAAGTGGTCGACTATCTGGTCGATGGTCTCGAGGACGCCAAAGACGCCCGAGAGGTGGGACACCGTCACGTTGCCGCTGTTAGAGGGGTCGGTCGGCGGTGGCGCCCAGGCGCCGGTGTAAGAGTCGTACAGCGCCTCGCCGGTGACGAAGCCGTTCTTCAGCTTGGGGTACGTCCTGAGCGCCTCGGTGATCTTGTCGCGCGCCTCCTCCCAGCCCGGCCCGCGCCGCTCCCACTCGATCAGGTAGGCCTGCGCGAGGCCGGCCCAGTCGGTGCCGAAGTTGAGGTATAGCGCCGTCGGGTCAGGCTTGTAGACTACGCCGGGATTGCGGACCTTGCGGCGGGCGTCGACGAGGACGAAGGCCCTCGCAGCTTCTTGGACCTCTCGCACGAGATCGCCGGTGCGCTCGTCGCCGCCAGAGATGTAGTAGAAGGTCTTCCTGTACACTGGCGTGGAAATTCTAGCTTGCTTCGCGCTGTCGGCCCAGTGCTGGACTCCGTGCCTCGTTCCGAGGCCGGTGAAGTTGCCGAGATGGTAGGAGTCGACCTCCCCGCCGTGGCGTGCCTGGTCGTGGGCTAGTCTGTATGCGTCTGCGCGGCCAGTGCGGAGGAAGTGGCCCCAGAAGAAGAGGTCAGGCGAAAGCTCCGAGTTATCCCAGGCGTAGCCGCCGATATCGTACCGCCATTGGTGACGGTCGTCGTCGTAGGTGTGGATGATGTCGCCGTGGTCCCAGAAACCGTACCACCGGCGCTGCTCAACCTGACCCTCATAGAACTTGATGAGGAAGTCCATGTTATTCTCAATTGTCTGCGCTTCCGCCGAGTCCACTGGCGAACCTGGCACATCCCAGTAGCTTCCGATGGCTTTGGTATCACGAATGTACTCCGGCTCGGGAATCAGGACTGGAGGGTTGTTTGTGTGGTTGGTGAGAGTTGAAAGGGTGTCGGCAGATGGAGTGCTCTCAAAGGCGTACAGGAACAACTCGTTGGTACGGCCTACTCCGTACGGTGTGTTGTAACCGTCTTCGTAGTCTTCGTAGGTGATCTCAAGAGCATCCAGCTGTTTCGCGTATGTGTCTTCTCCCAGCCCGTCGTGGTACGGTCTCAAGTCAAGAGGCGCAGCTTGAGGACTGTAAAGCCAAAGTGTGATGGAGCCAGTGTCAGTGGCGGCGTTGGAGATATCCAAGCTGGTAGGGTACTTCTTCCAGAAATCACGTAGCCCAAGGGCAAGACCACCGACGGAGGAGCCACCCAGGTAGGCGAGACCTCCAGAACGGGTACCGCCAGGAATGGTCACCCAACTCTGTCCAGCCTTTGTGCGCTTCTTGAGGTTAAATCCATCAGGTGAGAGCTGAGTGAGCCTGTAGTCGCTCCAGGTGGGAATCCACTGCAGGCGAGTGGTAACTCTCTGATCCCAAGTCGTCTTGTCGGGCGTCTCAGTACCGTTGAACTGGGCAGACCTTACGTCGGCGCCAGGGTCACGGCGGAGACCAGTGATTCCCTGAACCGCCTCGTGCAAAAGCCCGCCGTCGACTCCTGCAATGCGGACGTGACGATTGTACTGCTCTTCCTCGGCGAGAGGCACGTCAAATCGGACGCCCAGTCCCGAAATGAAATCCGTCTTGGCCTCGCCGTCGTAGATGATGGTGTGGATAATGCGGATTGCCTCAGAGTCGGAGTAAAGGTAAAATCGCACGGTGAAGGGGAGCCAGTCACCGCGTGCACCGCCGCCATCTACTGCAGAGTGGATGCCTTGTACGGTGACAAGTGCGCGCGCAGTGCTGTCCTCCGAGACAGTCGCATTGTAGATCTTGCTGGCAAAGCTGAAATACTCTATACCAGTTGGCTTCCCGTCTTCGTCGTCGTCAGGAGTTCCACTTTGAGACCTCAAGACGAGACGACCGTTGTTTCCAACAACCTTGCCGCCTGCCTCGATGGATGACACAAGAACATCGCCTGTCTTTGGGAACGTTGCTGTGACCTTGCCCGTATTTACAACGATCTCGTTATCAGAGTCGCTGACTTGTATGCCCGAGGTGCTGTTGCTGCTCTGTCGTCTTACGCGGGACGAGGTAGTGTTTCCCGGGCCAGATGCAGTGATGGTGTACTCGTCGGCGGGTGAGCCACTTGCACCGAGGGCGTGTCCCGTCCACTTCAATGAGCCATCAGGCCAGACTGCGGTGACCCAGGATTGCAATTGAGCATCACCTGAAGCACTGAAGGTCGTAGCGTCCGCAAGGTGCTGTCCGCGAGGCCATGGCAGACCGAATGTCACTCCTCCAAGGTAGCTGGGAGTGCCTTCGAGCCACTTGACCTTGACCGAGTCCGAGGCAGCCGCCGCGGTGCTCAGCAGGCCGTACAAGCCAAACACAGATCTCATGTTGAAAAAAGTGGAAGGGTTGGAGGGACGGCCATCATGAAGGGCCTACATCCAACGAGCACCTGAGCCCCATTTTGTACCTGCATCTTGTAATTCAACCGTCCAGGCAGCCCTCGGCATGAGGTATGATGACATGTCGCCATCGAATTTCCGGTGCGCCTTGTCTAATGCGGTCCAAGTCCCACTATCTTCTCGGCACGCAAGACCGTCCCCACAGAGCGTGACGGCGAGAACGCCAGAAACGGGTTGGCGCTGGTGGATCTGCATGTACGTTGTGAGGTGGGAATAGTGCCGCAACATAGCTTCGGGATAGCGTCAGCCGAACGCCCAGTTCTACAGCTCTAGAGGACCCCATATATTTCCCTATAGGCACATATTACCCTTACCCTTTACAGAAGAGGTTACTCACCCATACAATTTGGCTACAAAGAATACAGATCTTTAATTATTCTAGAGAAACCTACTATTCCTCAATACATTCTTCCAGTAAGAATTTCTGCTCAGAAAGACTTTGTTATAAATGGGCTAATCATAAAATGTGTGACAGGGGAGCATTTGGGATCCTCTAGAGCTGTACCTCAAGGTTGCATCCTTATATCGATCAAGAGGGGAAGCAGCCAAGAGCCCCACAGTCCACATGATGCATCTCCAGGGGGTTGCTTGCCCCGAACCTTGTGATCATTTGCCAGTAATGATGGACGAGGATAATATAACTACAAACCTTGGTGTACTCGCTATTCCAATGATCAATTTCGCTTTATTGAAGCCGAGATAATATGATGGTAGGAAAGGTTTGATAGCTATATATTCCTCAGCTGGATTTCTTTTGGTTATGAAATGCAAAAAAACATCAAAGAAAATAGGTATGGAGCAGTCTACAAACTGCATATTATGAAGAATGAATATGAGGATAGAGAGCTTGGAACAATGCTTTTGTAAATCTATCTCTACACTCATAGGGCCAAGGTTGTCTTGGGTTTTCCACTTGGTTGGACCAAGGCCACACAGAGCTGAAGAAGGAGTTGAGGGGGAAGAACAAAGTGAGTAGGTGCTTTTGCTGTATGGGATCATACCAAGGTGATGTTCTGCAACTTTTTGCATGATGTCGAAAGACAGAGATTTGTAATGTCTCTAACCTATTCTCCGGCAAAGTGTATACTTGGCGGGTGTTAACATGGAGCCTCCGAGACATGCAAGGTCCAGGTGAAATGGCATGAAAATGATCAACATCTTGGCACCTTAGCAAAGAATCAGATATATTGGTTGTCCGTCGAATCGGTTTCGGGCCGCTGTGACTTGTTTAATCCCATGAACACGGTGCAGCCGAGATTAAAACAACGGCGTTACTTCCCGTTGGGCGCTCCCAGATAAGGCTCATTCTTGCAGGCAATATCTCACCCATGCTCGTATCCAAGATCGTGGCCACCAGAGTGATACAATGTACCCAGCTGTGCTTCCGCCCCGTCTTACAAAGCCATGACGGACCATGCGTCATCGCGCACTGCAACAAGAACTTTCGCCACACAGGTCAACGCACATCAGCTTGCTCCATAATGGGGAAGAAAAGAGAGAGAAGAAAACGATATTTCTTGGTGGATATCACAGGGTATGGGCTGGCTGTAATGTCTCTCGAGCACTTGATAACAAGTTTTCCGCCCCTCACGAGAGACAAGTTGTCCCTAAAATCTGTACCATCAGATTCATGGCGCGTGGGATCAACGTTCCGTCCACGGTAAGACTTTCTGGATGGCTCACTCGAACAACCGGCTTCACAGCCACGCACAAGAGACTAAGCAGCACCCGGATGATGAAATGGAAGTAGTTCAGTTTCTCAACGACGTTACGATAATAAGGTTCAGGCGCTAACCCTGATTTAGTTGGCAGAGCGATGAACTGTAATTTTTACATTAGCGAAGTGCTCTAGTACTCGTCAATCATTGGCCAGATATACCAAGGTTCTATTTTTAACTGCAAAAAATATACTGTTCTCTGGTATCGTCCACGGCTAGCCTCGTGCAAACCGGGTCGACCGGCGAGAATACCCAGCAGGCAAGTGACGTGCATAGAAGTTAAAGTGCTTCACAGCTTGACAGCACAAACACCGTTCCCGGAACTGTGCACTAGCTCTTCCCTAGCTCTTTATCCTCATGGCTCATCTCGATGATCGCCTTTGCAACACGCTCACCGCTCTGATATGCACCCATGACCGTGCCAATGCCTTGAGCAGGCGCCACGTGCTCACCAGCAAACCACACACCTCTTTCCATTCCTAAACCCCTCCGCATGACTTGTAAATCTTTGGCACCATCCTCCTGACCGAGTGGAAAATTGGTGAAAGATCCAAATCCAGCAAACTCATCGTTTTGCCAGTCAGTGGCTAGAAACTTCGTGGGCTTGCAATCAGGAGACTCCCTGTTAAAGTTTGGCAGACGAGAGTAGTAAGGCTGGAAGTGTGTGTCAAGTATCTCGTAGAGCTCGGGTGACTCATGGTCTTTCCCTATGATGAGATTGGATATGTGGCGTCCCCACTCGCCATATGTGAAGAACATGATGACAGGCTTTGCGTGTGGCTCCGGAAGACCAGAGAATGAGATGATTTCCTGGCGCCATTGATAAGGGTTCGTCTCGGGTGCGTATTTGGGCCTCAGAAAGAGAGACTCAATAGGAAAGGAGCCTTGACCAGCTGTTTGTCCAACGTCATCCCAGAAAGCTTTCGGGAAGCGGATAAATATCTTTTCGAGGTTCCCGTACCCGGTCACGTCAATAGCCTGGCTCAGTCGAGGTGGCAGCTCCGGGGAAAAGACATGCCGGTTTCTTTTTAACCATCCGAGAGGTACAGTCAGGACGACGTGATCGAAACCTTCCGTATGACCGTCTCTTGTAGTCACCAACAGTCGATGCATTTGTCCTCTTTTCTTGAGGTCCCCGTTGTGCTCGACGCGAATTACCTCAGAATTGAGACGCAGATCAGCGCGAGATATTGCGGTTTCAGCCACATACTCCACTATCTTCTTGAACGTCGATGCCACGAATAAGTTGTCTTCAAAGCAGTTCAGCAACCATATCTCGCGACAAAGGTTTAGAAATCATCTTACCTCCATCAACGGCTTCGTCTAGCCACAGGTTCTTGAGACTTTGGGTCTCGTAATCTGCACCCATAAATGCCCCCCACATCTCGATGATTGACCCAAGAAGCGAATTATCTGGGCACTGTTCCTCCAGCTTCGCACTCACGAACATCTTCAGTGATGCTTCTGGTGGGATGCCGGGGTAGTGCGTCTTGCTGTAGTCGGATGCCTCATCGAGTATCTCCCATACCCTCTGGTAGAGTTCCTTCGCATATTGCTTCTCCAGGTAGCCGCCTTCCGTGTCAAAGATGGAGTCTACAGCTCCGCAGGCAGCTGTTGCTGTCCCCGACAGCGCGGCCAATTCCACGAACGGATTCCCTTGTGTTCCGTGGATCCAGCTGGCTCCTACATCCACGGAGGGTCCTAGCTGGGAGGACTGGTAAACACGACCGCCAGCACGACCCCTTGCCTCGAGAATAGTGACCTCGAAGCCCTCCAAGGCGAGCAGGCCGGCAGCCCTGAGGCCGCTGATCCCTGCTCCAACCACGCAAACGCGCGGTGTCGCAGGCTCTTTCATGGTTCAGATATGTAATCCAAGGTTTCGTGAGCCATCAGGTATGAATTCGGGTAGAGACAGATGTATCATGGTAATTGGCAGGTGTTCCTCAGAGCAAAGCTTTCGGAAAGAGTCGTGCATTTGCAGGCTTTTGTGCCTGACGTGCAGCAACCCCAACTCTCAAGCTTCCACTAACTAAAACTGAGCTCACGTCAGAAGCCCCTTCCCCCGAGATCTTGGCGGCACAAGGCAATTCCGCGGAACGGCCGAAATGAACAAAAACGCGAGCAAATATCGTACTATTCTCAACGAAGTATTCACATCCAGGTATACTAGAGCATCTCCTTGGGCATCTCTAGCAATGGAGAAAATGCGTGTCTTAGCTGGTAGGCTGCCTGACTGCTTGAGCACGATATGCGCCAAATTGGGGGCCGTTGCATGGAATAGGTTTAGCGGAATGGCACCACCACGCATCAAGACGCGGTGCTCAGCCAATTGAAAAGATACAAGGAGCCAACAGCATCTGCAGTGATACCCCATGATGCTGAACCCTGTCTCAGCCTGTGCAGGCGGTTACTTTCCGATGTGGCGGCTTATCTTTCCCTCTGTTGAATTACACTTCACCAGACCCCATTTCTCCTCTTTCAATGGAGCCTGCCCCATCAATAGGACTCCTCCCGGCTCTGGGCCAGCGCTACGAGCTTATGCCCTTCTGTATGCAGTCATGGATCCTCTATCGGCTACTGCGTCAGTAGCAGGCATCTTGGATGTCGTGACCCGGCTTGGAAAGCTCCTCTACCGGATGCAAAGGGATCTTCAAAATGCCGACGCCGACATCGAGGCTGCCCGAAAGCAGTCCCAGTTGTTGCAAGAAGAAATCCGGATTGCGCGGACATTGCGAGAGGCTAGCAAGAATCCTCAGGGCCGACATGAGACCGACTCATTTCACACACAAGACGCGCGAGACTGGGATCGAACGTTCGTGCGGAATCAGCAGAAATCTGGGGCTGACGACAGTGAGGATTTGCACATGACACCCGAAACATTCACCAAAGCTTTGACAATAGCCGAGGGCTTGATGACAGATATCAACAAGTGCATGCCGCTGAGAGCACACCCGGACAAATGGAAGACCAGGATAAAATGGGTGTTGAGGGACAAGTCTGCTGCTGAGGCCCTGGAGTCAAAATTGAAAAGTGTGGAAAGCAGCCTTCAGGGCATTCTGTCGTTCGAACAGATGTGAGTCCACGCACAATACATCAATCTGTCGTCGTTAATGCCACGCGTTGCTAACGTGTAGCTCTTCAGACGGATCTCCCGCTCCGTATTTACTCTGCTCCTGCAACAAAGAACGTCGCTTGAGAAGATACAAAGAGACCAGTCATGTGCCAATGAAGAATTGCACCGGCTCATCGCACAGAGAGAACGATCTTACAATCTATTGACAAGGGTGAACGTGGAGGTTACGGAGTCTCCGAACGAACTTGTCTACCCGAGAAGACCAGTGGCCAAAGTATTCAAACGGAGGCCCAAAGTAGTCCGCTTGAACGGATGGGGCCTTTCTGCCGACCTTGCAATGCAGGAAAAGCAGGAAGGGGCTTCGTCCGAGCTCACGCTGCGCCTGGGATTGTTCTCAAAAGTGTACACTGCAAAAGTACGAGTGAACTGGCCAGACTTATCTTTCGACCGGATGCTTCACACACAGAATATGATACCTTCGGATTCTCCCATGGTACGAGCTTGCAAAGCTGGTGACTTCAGATCTGTGCAACGGCTCTTGAGCAGTGGGGCGGCCCATGGAAACGATGTGACGGACACCGGATGGCCAATGCTTGATGTAAGTAAAAACCTCACTTAACTTTGACCAAAGGCCAACTTACTCACCAATGTCAGTATGCTGTCGAAGGCGGCTCCACGAGAGTCGTTAGTCTCTTGCTTGATCATGGTGCGAACACGGAGACCGCCTATGGCGAAAGTTTGATGTCAGTACGAAAAGCCTAACATGTCGCTGGAAATGCTAAACATCCCATAGGTCTCCACTTCAGTCTGCATTTCTTCATGGGAAACTCGACGTGGCCAGGTTATTACTCAACTCGGATGCTGACATTGAGCATGTCGACCGCGATGGGTACTCCGTCTTGTCATATCTCTGGATAGTCGAGGAACCCATGGAGAAGAAAGCATCAACGAGCTTTCTTCGTCTATGCACCATCAACGACTTCAAATCTATCAACAGCTCGGATGAGAGGGGCTGGACTCCTTTTCATAGAGCAGCAGCTATCGGCACAGCCGAGGACATCGAGATCTGCCTCAAGCTCGGGGCCTCACTACAGATGCGAACAGAGTGGTATGGTTGGACGCCACTGTACTTTGCCGCATCTCATGATAATCTTGAGACATTCAACGCGATATTAGATCACTCAGGGCCCAGCATTCTCGAAGTCCTTGATGGAGACGGTTGGAATCTCCTCCACTGTGCAACGTATTTCGGGGCACCGAAGATCATTCGCGCTCTTGTGAATCTGGGTGTCGATATAAATCAGAAGACACTTCCGTCTGCGATGCCGGAAGACCCAGAACTGGCCTATTTGGAACTTACTGCGCGCGATATTGCTGTCTACATTGGACCGGTGCGATACAGCATGTTGACAGCCGCAATCTCCGAAACAAGCCAGGCCAATGTTCTGGACGACTGGGATGACGTCTATTGGGACGCGAGTCCCTCACACAACTGGCGCAGTAATACATTCCACGAGGATTTTGACATCGCCCAAAAGGACCCCGCGGTCGTCTTCGGTGCGGAGGACGTGGATGACAAGTGGAACCTTCTCCACTGGGCATCTTATTGCGGCTCTCAGAAGGTCCAGCGGCTTTTGATGATGAAGGGTGCAAACCCGGATCGCATCAAGGGCATCACCACCTACGTGCCTCCAGTGAGCGATGGCGCAGGAGCCTCAGAGTACACTAACGGAGATGAATCTCGACCATTTGTACCTGCTTCGCTCATCATTGGCGAGGACGAGGTAGCTGAACCCGAGGAAATTTCCCCAGAATTTCACAGACTTCGCGTAGCTGAGGTCGAATGAATAAAAGAAATGCTAGCATAGCTAGTCCTCTTGTCTCCGTAAAGTCACATCATGCACCGTTTATACCCAAATGATAATGAGAATTTCCAACTTGAGCCATATCTGTGCACCGTAAAGGCTGCTCACATCACCTCCCCAGCAACACCGTCGGCTTCTCCGACGTATCGCGTCACGGACTTAACGAGCTTGTTCGTCATCCGCTCACACCAAGGGTCCACGTAGGTCATCCAGAGATTCGCGATCTCGTACAGCATCAGCAGCCAAACGAACTGCCACATAATTAGGGCAATGTTGCCCGGATACCCCAGGCGTGTCATCTCTATCTCGCCCCTTGTCATTCTCGTGATCCGGCGGCACCTGCACGCCATTCAGCATCCACACCAGCGTCGTCTTCACGAGCGGGACGGGCAGCAGGTATACGGAGGATCTCATTGGACGCCGTTGCGCTGCTGGATGCTGGTGAGCCGTGCACAAGGTTTGCGATGGGGGTTCGGATCAGGTTAGAGACGGTGCAGAAGGCTTGGAATAGGTAGGTACCTTTCTCATGTTACAAATCTCTTCTGATATCACTTCCAACTTGTCACATTGAGGCTCGGGAGATGAAGGTTTTGGGCTGGTGTGAACTGCGCATGTGGGGTTCCACAAGAAGAAGAACCCAACGGTTGGAGGAGATGCTCGTCTTTGCGGCGACAGACACTATTGCATTGCATTCATCAAAGGCGGCATTAAATGACAAAGCATATCATATCCACGCCCTCTCGATGGTTGAGTGTGGTTCCAGCGTTCTTTATATTCCAACATACCAGAAATGAAAAAACTGCTTTTGTAAACTCATCTCTACGCAGATGGAGCCAACCTCAGTTTGCTTCGTGGGGTTTTCCAAACAGTTGGACCAGGGCCGCATGAGAGCTGAAGGAGAACCACGCCCCCGGGGCGCCTCCGGAGGACCAATTGAGCAGGTGTTTTTGCTGCATTGGAATCATACAAACGTGATATCCTGCAAATATTTTACGAATCTCTATCCTTCGACATCATACAACTTCTATAGCCTCTCCCCAAGAGTGTATACTTGATAGATATCATGATTGAGCCATAGGGATATGGAAAGTCTAGGTAAGATGCCAGCACGAAACTGATCCAAATCCTGACACCTTGGGCCGATAAGTATATGGGTCGTGCACGTAGCCGATTTCAGGCCGTTATGTCTTGTTCAAATCCACGAACACGATGAATCTGGGCTTGTGGTGACAGCGTTGCTTCCCGCCGGGCCCTCCTAAGTGACGCAGGCATGATTCCATCCACTCGGGCACCCCAGGCCGTGACCGCCATGAAACGTGGGCCCCAGCTCTATTCCTTCTAAAAGATAGGACGGATTGTGGATTACAGCCCCCTGCTTTGGGTTTTTCTTTCCCACAGCTCAACACTGATCTAGCTGTTGGCGATAAAACTGTCTTATTTTCCAACTTGAAATAAGAGTCACGATACGCCAGCAGGTTGCTCCCTGGATGGGTTCGTCTTGTCACAATATGTTACCAGACAGCGCCAAGTGTATGCGTCCTTAAGGCTTGTATGGGTACGAAATGGAATCTTGTAGTTGACTAACGAATTACGACAGCCTCGCACGACTCTTTGTCGATGTATTTACCCTTCATGTGGCCCACTCCGAATCTCTCGTAAACTGTGCCCCCCTCATTTGGTCCCAGTGTCCCCTTGAATCTTGTAATCACAAGAACGAAGTGTGTCCTTTCTTCAATAGCGCAGCTTCTCCTTTCCATGCCCACCACCACGCACATCAGATCTTTGGCCGCCCAGTCAACCACGTCTTGAGTGTCACACACGAGCGCCATCTCTTCATGGGGCGCCAGTCTCACGTCACTAAGCCTGAAACGCCAAGCCCGAGCTTCCAACTCCACAAACTCTTTCCCATCACCAGTATGCCATGTATTTGTGCCTGCTGTTGCCCAAGGACTTTTTATTGCATTCGTCAACCATTCCACACCTCCAAGAGGTAGATCGAGAAAGTCAATGCCACCATCATATCCCATCCATGACCATGAAGGCACAGATAGGGACGAGGTCGACGGGATTTTAGCCATGGGCGGGACCTCTCCGCCGCGCTGCCATAGGAGGCTGCGCTGGAAGAGGCTGCGGCCGTCATCAAAGACCCCAAACCCGCCTTGTACCTTGAGGTCACGTATGAGCCTTTTCTCGAGCCCGGCGATGGCGATGGGCCGGTCGGAGATGCGCGTAAATTGGAGGCGGGTGTACTTTCGGTAGAGTTCCTCGTAAAATTGAATCTTGACGACACGCTCGTCGTTGGACAGCTTGGAGGGGAAGTTTGGGTCACCGAGGAATGACGCCAGTTTGCTTTGAGAAGGAAAGAAAAGTCAGTCATGCATTTGGTAATTTTGGACCGAGCAAGAGTGTAACTCACTTGTCCATCTTTGTCAGGGTCTCGCATCTCACTCCTCTCCCGCACTCCCAATATGTCTGGCGGTCGGTGAAATAGAATGTTCTCCGTGCTAGCACTCTCTCCTGTAACACCCAGCCACGCTGGCTAAGCGGAGCCTGCAGCACATCTGTGCTGAAGTCGTCAATGAAGCGGCTCACATACATTGGAGGCAGATCACGTTGCTCGAATTTCAAGAATTCACGGCTTGGAGCTTGTCGTTTCAGGAAGCCATCTTTTTGTCCGTGGGCGCTGCTCGCCGCAATTACGCAGAATGCTGAGCTGAACACATCTTCCATGCGTTTGGCCTCTTCGTCGAAATCCCCACCTGGTCCCTGGATGATGCAGATTGAGTCGATCCAGAGATAGTCCAACCCAAGCTCCCTGGCAGTGACAATGGCGTCCTTGAACATAGCAGGAAGCTTTTCGAAATCAATCCTTCTCCGGTGGGCCTCAATATTGGCCTTGGTCGTACAGAAATGTGGTCCTTTGCCCCACGGATGAGACAAGGCAGCGTATTGAACTTTGTCCTTGTCCGTATGTCGAGTTATGTAGAGGGTGGGATCAGGCGAGTCTTTGGAGCCGAGGTGAATGAGCCTTGTCGGCAAGGGCCTGCGTTTCTGAGGCCGGCACTCGGGATGATTAGAATCGCAGTCATTTAGACACTGGCGGAGGAATTCGAAGTGCGTTTGACTTCCAACGTCGAAGAGCTGTGGATATCCAATTTGGATGTGACTTGCTGTATTGGATTTGGTCTCTACAAGTTCAGCGTCAATATAATTATCATCGATTGCCATACCGGTAGCGTCATGAGACTCACCTGGGCTTCGACGTATGGACAGCACGGGTGGATACCTCCCGCTAAGCTTCAGCATGGTTTGATCGCGCTCGAATCGGATACTGGGAAATTCTTCTCGATCTAAGTGGCTGCAGATCTCCCATCGCATTCTGCAGAAGTCGCACGTGTGTAGACGATCTTCCAAATCCTCCCATCTGTCATCAATACCAAAATGGGGCGTAGAGAATTCCAGCTCTTGGCATTTGGCGCAACGCTTGTCTGGGCTGGTCGCCTTGGACCCAGGTGCTGGTGCGGCGATCTTGGTAAGGATGCTCGTAGCGAAATTGTTGTCAACATGGAATTCCCAGACGCCGTTCAGCTGGAAACCAATCAGCCATCTGGTTGGCAATCGAGAAGAGCTTTTAGGTACCGAAAAGCATACTTGGATCTGTGGCAGCGTGAGTCTTCCTCATTGCTAGAAACAGCACAAACATTTACACTCACAACCTGGTGATCAAAGCAAGTCAAATTAATATTCGGAAGTATAAGGTGAGTAGGGCATGGTTACATTCTAGAAACCCCATTAGCGAAAAGTCACAGTGCAGCATAGGGAACAGGAGCCTTACACGCTGGGGTGATATTGTCGGTCAGTCTCTCGTCGTTCAAGGTCCACATCACAGAATCCGCTCACATACTTTCATGAGAACAAAGTCAATATTAATCGGTCTCGATTGATGTTTATCTCTTCTGAGCAATGCCACTTACTTCCTGTGTCACGCAACCGCACTCTGTCAGCACCCACAGAGCTTCAGCGTTTGTCTTTCGATCCAGGGACACATACAGTCTATATACTCCGGCCCATTAGCTGTCGGTGGTAATGTGGGATTCTGGGATTCAATGAATCCACTGGCCGAGTGCCGGGGTTCAACCTACACCAACGCTTCCTGTCAGTATTGGGACAACGAGAGACGAGCTGCCTGAAGTAAGTAGTCCTCCGACACTCCCAGAGGAGATATTCCTGGCCGAAGCCAGAAGGTCCTGGGAAAGGGGCTCAGACTTGACAGCCTGTGGCGTACACAGACTTGGTAGATCGCCGTCGGTCTCACCTTTAATCCAGTAGGATTGATTCCGATTCCCTTTACGGATGATATCCTCAATCTTTGCCTTAAGCGTCATAGCATCGGCCCGAGTCTGTGGGTTAGCATCAAGTTGATGTGCCTTGCCTTTGCCGAAGGTAGAAGGGCCCAGGCTGACAACCAGCAATCTTGTTCTCACGACCTCGAGAAGATCGCCCAGAGCGGTCTTTCCTTCTTTGCACTTGGGAGTCTGAGCAAGCCTGTCCATCATTGCACACACTGCTTTGTGCACCTTCGAAGATACCTCGCCGTTTCTCTTTTCCATCTCGAAGTAGTGACATGGCTTGTTGAATTCGTTCACAATCTCGCTGTTGAACTCGTCGAGTTGCCCAGTCCCGTAGACCATCCATACAATAAACTCCAGTATGATGCAGCCGATGGACCATGTGTCGTACCTTCGGGACCAAGCCTTGTTCTCCTGCGCTGACTCTGGCGGCTCGTATCTGAAAGTTGTGAATTTCCTGGGATAGCTTTACGTCAGTATACTCATTGGCGGACGTATTGTTTCGCGTATTCAAGATGGAAAATGCAAGAGACTGAAGTGGAACGGCTGACAGAGATGCATTCTTCCGAGATGGCCGGATTGATAACAGGGAAGGGACAATTCATTCAACACTTACGTGTCCGTTGCCTGTTCTCGAAGTTGTGTTGCCAAGAAGTGATACTTGGTCAAACCCATGTCGCATATTTTCAGCGTACCGACAACCGAATCGCTTCCCGGATTCTTGAATCGGAGGATGTTCTCGGGTTTTATATCACCATGTCGGAACCTTTTGGAATGTATCTCCTCCAATGCATCAGCCAGTCCCCAAAGTTGGATGAGGACGTCTTCGACCAGGGACTTGGTAAGGCGGGGGCTCTCCTTACCCCAGAATTCACGCAGATTCCCGCCGTTGGCCCACTCAAACATAAGGTAGCGCTCATAGTCTCTGGTGATGGCTGTCATGAACTTGATGATGTTTGGGTGATTACACTTGGCAATCTTTTTGTGTGCTTCGACCTCTTTGTGCCACTCCTTTTCAAGTTCACGCATCTTGGTCTGGTCATCTGTGTAGGCGCGATGCAATTTCTTGATGGCAACATTGGCTGTCTATTTATTGATCATAAACATGTCAGCAATCGTGGCGGAGACCCGATTGGAGCGAAGCCTTGGAAAGTCTCACATGACTCCGATGGGCAGGATGGATGGCAACCTCGTGCACATCACCAAACATGCCGGAGGCTCCTCGTTGGCTTGACCATATGAATGGAAGGATATGGTCTCTCTGTAGCTCCAATTCCAGGTCATTGTTGTTAAACACGGGAGCAAGCGATTTCCACTGGTACGATTCGAAGTTCCGTACGGCAAGAGGGTTCCATGGATCTCGGTGTTGCCCGTTGGAAGAGAAGAAGATACGCTTGGCATTATTCCCAACAACTGGCAGATCGGAATCTTTGAAGTTGATTCTCTTGAAATGGCTCATTGCCCGGAGGAGCTTGTGTCCGTCGAGGCCGCAGCAGAGTACAATGCCAAATGTCTTTTGGCTTCCGCAGGTGATGAAGTCCACCAGGGCGTTCAGTGGCGTCTGGTCCGCTTGCCCGGCTAGTTCGTCGGTTATTGTCTTGGGTGTGACGATTTCCTTCATGCAGCCATCAGGCCAAAACTCTTTTCTCTGGTCGAAAGAGCTCTCCACCAACTTTCCAAGCAAGATGTTTATCAGCAGCTCATCGGTAGTGCTTGAATCGAAAGACATTGTTTCGGAGACAGGAAGTACATGCTACGAGGCAGAATCCTGGGAGAGACAGCCGGACGATACGTGGGCTCATTCTGCCTTGCTGAGCCAGAGCTGGATTAAATAAGTGAAAAGGCAGATTCCCCGCTCAGCAGAGCCGCATCGTGCAACAGGACGAGAATCGTGTTCTCACTGCAGCAGCGGTGTGGAGAAGTACGCGCAGCTCGCTACCATTTCGGCCGGTTCATGATAGGTTTAGCCAATCTTCCTGAGCCATGGTTGGGGCATGGCTGCGCGGGCGCAATCATCTTGATGGTACCATTGCTGACCATGCCTTCGCAGTTCCTGATATGAATGTGCACCGAACTGTCTGTGCCATTGGTCAGCGACAGCAGCTGCCAGCCTGCCTTAAATACCGGCCTTCCTATTGGAGATCACACGGGCACGCCCGCGAGGTGTGGTGGGCAGCTACCACCCACACCCTCCAGGTTGAGTTAGGAACCTTCACCGGTTTGTTCGGTTTGAGTTGAGTGATTTTCGCCTCCCGACCTCTTACTCAGCTCCACGCTGGGTACAGACAGGCTTGAGACCTATTCAACTCGTCCATGTCGAAATGGCTGGTGGCATGAAGCGAGTAACCCACACCGTCCGAGCAATGGTTTTGTTGGAGGGGGGGGGGGCAGACATCACATGTTAATTGCTTTTCTCCTCATTCTTCCTGCATCTGTGTTAGTTCCTAACTTTGGAGACCTCAAGAAGCTTGTGTAGAAAAGACACCCGGGTACTGTACCCGCGATTGCTTTGTGTCCCCAGATTTCGAGCCACCGATTTTTCGCTGGCTTCCGCCACCGTCACTACCTAAAATGCATGGCAGATAAAGTAGAAAATATCAATCTTGATATACCCAGAGACGTACAGGTCGGAGACCAGCGCATGTAAGTATGCAATGATGAATAAATTGTTTTGCAAGATCCGTAATTATACGGAGCCTTTTAACGTTAGGGCCATTTGGAATCGCAGGGGGAGTTGATAGCCGCTCGAAGGACAACCCCCCCCCCCCTTTTTTTTTTCTCCCCCAATCGAAAACCACCTCACCAAAAAAAACTGCGTTGATGGCGATTCTCGCCATCGTCCCACACGAGCTTTTTCTTAGGAAGTCAGCCGCCTGACTAATGGACATTAGAATAGTATGGCCACCATCTGGCCACCCAGGCGGCAGGCAGCACTGGCATTGCGGCATGGGCCAGGACAACACTGCCACGGAGCCAAGACTTGCTTTTTGGCGCGGCCTCACATGGAATCTCAGCCAACAGTTCCCACATCAAACAGTCGTGTTACCAGTCTCCGTCTACAAAACTCTTCGTGCCCTGAGATCCCGTTTCCTGGCTGAAATGGAATATCTGAAGTGTAGAAAGGAAAATCGAATATGTGTGACCCACCCTAGGTATATTGCTGGGCATTGCGCTGGGCGGTCTAGAAGGGACCGGCTGACTGTTCTAAGCCCTGGACACCAGTCATGATGTATAATTAATCAGACGCTACGCCCTGCCGCAGCAACTGTCAGCCCTGGAACGTCAGGTTGAAAATGTGCATTGCCCTGCCTGTGTGACCAAGCCCAACCCCTTAAATTACACAGAAGAGTTTTTTTTTCTTTCTCAGTTCGCCCCCCTTGTCCTTTCCTTTCGCACCTTTGTTTTCCTCTTAATATTCCTCACGATCACGAATTGCTTACTTGCCTGAATTATCTCAATGCAGCTTGCCTTTTGATTACCTAGGTATCGGCAGAATGGATTCACATCGGTCGGCGACGCATCGTGGCATGGGGCCCAAGCGACCATTTCCTAGTAGTGATCACCAAGCCTCGGCTCAGACTAGTCTTTCCCTAGTCAAAGAAAAGGACGGGTTTCCAATCACCAATCCTGGGCAGAAAAATAGAAGGAGCCACAGCGACTCTCTTGACTCGGGCGTTGACATGGATGAAGACGTCACATCTCCAGCTCAATCGACACACGCGGTGTCTGACCGGGAATCGCATTGCCTGCAAGATACGCTATTTTCGGGTCTCATACCAACACATCAGGAGAAGCAAAGTTTCTTTGCTAAGCACCAACTCTCAAAGATCTTGACCAAAGATCGTGTTAGAGATGAGCTTGCAAGGCAATTTGAGGACTCACTCACTGAAGATACCATTGCGGAACATGCAGAATCCATCTGTCACGGGGTTGTCACTCGGAATGGCAACTCTGGCTGTGATGGAAAGTCTAAGACGAAAACGTACACAAAAGTCTTCGCAATTCTCATCATGATAGGGAAGACAGAGTCCATTATTAAGTTCTTGGAGGAGGGTGTGAACGACTCGGATCTACCCTTAACGAAGGCCCCCAAGCCGAACGATGCGAGGTTATTCGACCTGAGGCTCAAGAGAGACCCAAAGACGGGTGCCCGGTGCTTCGAGAACTGGAATCAGCTCAATGTTCGGAATTTCGAGGAATGGCAGTGGGCAACTTTACCTGTTGAGTTCGCGCGGCCCACAGAAGATGGAGAGGTCAAGCATTTCAAGCTACAGGAGCAACAAATATTGCCATTTATCAAGGACAGCCGGGATCACAAGCCGCAAATTTCTCGCAGATCAGAGCTCGAGGGCGGCTTCGCTAGCGTTTTTCAGGTTGCCATCCACCCTCAGCACCACAACTTCCGCTCATCGCCTGACGGACGTAAAACTCCATTATTCGCAGTGAAAAGGCTTCACTCTCAGAATGAGGAAGCTTTCACGAAAGAAGTCGAGATACTCAACAAGTTCAGCGGCAACAAACATGACCACTTGATCTCTCTGCTTGCCACTTATGAGCAATCTGACCGCTTCTTTCTGGTCTTTGATTGGGCCGAGGCAGACCTGCAAGGATATTGGAAAAGGGTCAACCCTGCTCCCGAATTCGGCCTGAACACAGTGATGTGGATGGCAAGACAGTGCAAGGGTATCGCGAATGGCATAATCAAAATTCACGCACATGTCTCAAATCGAGAGGGAAATCCAAATATTGTGTTTGGTCATCACGGCGATATCAAACCGGAGAATGTTCTGTGGTTTGCAGATTCTAGCCAGGCGGACCGCAACATGGGGGGAACGCTCAAGCTCTCTGACTTTGGCCTCGCCGAATTCAGCATTCATCAAACGACTTCTATGCCACCGAAAAGTAAAATGGGGGTATCGCTGGCATATCGCGCGCCAGAAGCTGATCTCCAGCAAGGCACAGCCATAGGCCGCTCGTATGACATCTGGACGCTGGGATGCCTGTATCTTGAATTCATCGCCTGGATGCTCGGGGGGAGCAAACTTCTCAACGAGTTCTTAGAAGCAAGGAAGGCTAGAGATGCAATGTGGCACGACATCTACACGCACACCTTTTTCAAGCTGGAGATTGACAGAAAGACGAGCAAGCCGATAGCAGTCGTCAAACCTACGGTAAAACAGGTCAGCTTGACCCTCTGAGTCCCAAATATAAGGAACCCTACTGACAGTGAATCTAGTTCATTAAGAGACTTCATTCACATCGTAATTGTTCTCAATTCATCCACGATTTCTTGGATATGGTCGAGAACAATGTTCTGGTTGTAAAGACGAACAATCCACACGGAATGGACCGATTCGAAATCAAGCAGGTCTACCAGGGACTTGCAGCCATGTTCGAACGCTGCGAGAGCGACACCAGTTATGTGATCAGTCCTGTTCCCCGGTAATGTCGTAGCTGGCGGGTACGCGAAGTCTTCCTATGGCTTCAACGAGAAGGTAGATTGTAGTTGGAACGCATCCGATTGCCCCGCGGATATTCATCGCGAGAAAGGCGTTGTGCTGAGATATTCTTCTACTGTGTCATATTTTGTTTTGGTACAGGGTCTAATATTGTAACTATTAAAAAACGAGTGGTTTACAATGACAGCTGATAGAGAAGTCATAAAATTGCAACGTGCAGTCCACGCATCAGTTGTTCCGCTCTTATCCTCTTTGTCGCACACAGCATTCTCCAACCTTTCCCACGTTCCTTCAATGTTCGCTCGCCAATCCAAAGTACGAGGGGGCTACATGCTGGGAGTCGATCGAATCCAGGAGAATGCGCTTCTTCTCATCACAGCTATCCAAGTCGAGACATGGCAGTTGGCTCAAGCTATCCTACCGAAGTTCAAAGCGGGCGTGGCTGAGATTGAGGCTTACGCACAATCGCTCGGGGCAAATATCGAGTTTCGTTAAGGTAATTATTGTGATGGCTCACAGGATCCCTTCGCTTCAGATGGCGAGGAAAACATCAGGCACATGAGAGACGTCTCTCTGAAATATGATCCGCACGGGGTGTTTCAGTTGAGAGTTCCAGGTGATTTCAAAATAGGCAGTCCAATTGGGTGAGGCGAGTGGCAGATTGCCAACAGGGTCAACCTCAACGAGATCGTCTCATCCCATGTTATGTATATAGACATGGCGAAAATTTACCTACTATTCTGATGGTATACTTTTCCTCCCATGCCTCAGGACTTTTGAAACTTTTCATCGTGCAATGATCCTGTGCCGACCAAAGTTTGTGAAACGTACAGCTCTGCTACCGTGCCAGGAGATGTAAACCTTGGAAGCTTCGAAACACGTAAATGAGACAATAGGAAAGATAATGGTTACAAGGCCAGCCCAGAGTTTTCTGTTTCCAAAGACCCCCAGAAGTGTACCTAGGTAGTTGGCGCGCGCAATATTTGTCAAAGAAGAACAAAGGGTTTCTAGGCTAGTGTCATCCATGCAAGTAGAGGGATGATTTTGAAGCCCAACATAATTTGATACCTTATTGACTGGCAGACATGTCTCAAATTCACTGGTTGCAACAACGCAAGATGGATATTGGTGGTTGGTGGGCCTCCTGCATTGAACCGCAGGCGGGGGCAAGCTACATATTGAGCCCAACACACCCAGACTGCAGCGGCAGAGCGGCTTCTCTTAATATAAGACGGACTAGACCACATACCTTTGAATTGATTTGTGGTCAACCTCCGAGCAGCACGAAGTCCTGCTCTACTTAGCTTGATCATTTCATTTGAGCTTGTCATTATTTCCTTCATGGAGCCGACAGAAGAGAGAGACGGGGTGCTCCTCCGCCTTCTCCAATCCGGAAAATTCAGTGACTTGCAGCTGTCTTGCCAAGGCCGTAATTTCGCCGTTCATAAGAACATCGTTTGTGAGCAGTCGCTTGTGATCAACGCTGCATGTCAGGGCAGCTTCGAGGTACGTTCCGGCGATTCAAGGGCTGGCTTGAAAGCCTGTTATTTACTCAACTTATATATAGGAATCAAGAACAAATGTCATCAAAATCGAAGAGTTCAACGCAGACACAGTCTACACAATGCTCGAGTTTTTGTATTGCAGAAATTACTCTGTGCCTCCAGATACCGACTCAAACACGCACAGAGCTGAGACGGAACTGCCTGATATCCCTCAGGGCAAGTCCCGACCACATTTCACAAACTCAAGACTCGATACTGACCGGAACTAGAAATTGATTCTGATGAAGAGGGCCTAGAGGCGAACGAGCCAACGCAAAGACAACGCCTGTGCTGGCATTTGCACGCAAATGCTATCGGCGACTACTACGATGTTCAGGGTCTTTGCGACCTGGCACGATCCAAGGTTAAGGAGGAATTCGAAGCCAATTGGTCTTCGGAGGGCTTTATTTACTTGCTTACGGAGACTTGCCCGACTCAGAAGACCGGGGACATTGGATTCTATCGCCTGCTTGGCCAAATAGCCGCCGAGCATCAGGAAGACTTGGTCCAGCTCCAGGGCCTGGGTGAGTTGGACATACCAGCTGCTTTTTTCACGAGTTTCATTTCATCGTCCATTGAGCGAGTTCAATCCCTGGAGAGGAGGATCAAAGATCAGGTGCAAAAGCGCCCAGGCCGCCGTTGGTAGCATATGCTGCTCTCAGCGAATGTCCGGGACAGGAATTACACTGTGGTGCTTGCATGCTACGAAATTCAGACGAGTTTACTTACAACCTCATTGTTGAAACATGATTGAGATGTCTTGCCCGGCAGAAGAGCTAAGAACTCGCAATTGAATTGGTCTGCTGTTGGTTTAATCAAGACGATGAGAATGGTTTCAAATATCTGTCTGATTAGCAATCCGGTGTAGTTCTCAAATGCCTGTCGTTTGTCGGACTTGGACAATTTTGTGGGACCTGGGCTGGCAATCGACTGATGTCCGTATCAAGTATCGTACGGGACTACAGGGAGCATTCACAAACCAAACTCAGCGTGAAATACAAGGCCGCTTCAAGATAGGTGATTATTTCGTTCAGCTGCTGCATCAATCTACATGCGCACGTGAGATGTCATACAAGAGCGTAACCAGCACTTGCAGTGCATGATGTGCTCTACGAGCCGTGGCATCGTAGATAACAAAAATGTGGGATCGTGTGCACACAAAGATGAAACAGGGTTTCATTCCATAACCTCTTGTTGTGTATTTGAGGCGTCATGTCTCGGATTACGGCCATCCCCAATCATACGAAAGCGTCGCACTGACTACTAAATTGGAGAAGAGGCTCCACATTACAGATGCACAGCGATCATGGTAAGTCTTTGACCAACTGGTGTTTGTATTCAAACTATATGGTGGTCCAACGAGTAGATTTCGAGTCCCGGTATGATCGCTTCGGGTTCAGAGCCAGTTGTGCTTCATGATCATTATGCTTGATATCTCGGGGGTCTTTGCCAAGGGCGTAGAATCCGGCTCCCATCACACTAGCAGCGCCGCCAAAGGCCCTGTATGTCGATAACTGTTAGCTTCTGATGATTCACTGATGTCGGTGAAGATGAATCGAATGATGAGAGAACTCCATCGTATTATGTCGATGATGGGTGGGATGATACGTACAATGGGACTCCGCCTAGGCCAACTGTGGAGGTGTATGCGTAAAATGGCAGGTCTGAGTAGCACCTCTTCGCGGAAGTAGCACCGTTGGTAGGCCGGCTGAGGACCCTACCAGAGGATGCTGTGACACGGCGGCTGCAGAGGGAGAGACCAGCTCGGAAGGCAGACATTTTGTTGGTTGTTTGGGGTATTATGCGGAAGGGAGTTCGTTATAAGCGTTATTTGTTCGTTGGCGCAGCCAAGAAGTGTTGTTGAGTTGAGAAGGCGGTGATGGTGAGTCGAGAGTGAGTTGAGGATGCAGAGAAAACGAATTTGGAAATTGGAGAGAGAATCACGGTGGTTGATATAGTTGGAAGCTGTCTCATCTCCTGGTCATTGCTCCAGTGTTGATGGTCTCATCACCTCCCCATCCAGACGGTCGATTGACTTTGTGCGATGCTGAAGGGCCATCTGGAGTTCTGCTGGCGTAGATGCATTGTAACACCAAGTCGAATCAGGTATGGGTCGATCCAAGTGGTTCTCGACAGTTTGCCTGATCAGTGCGCCAAGGATCATACGTCAACCGAGATGCTTGTTTCACATGCAACATATGACCTGGTTCCAGGTTCTCGATTTCAGGGTTGTGCAAATGTGGAGGCGCCCGATGCAATAACCCGCGAGGAAAACCCCGACCATCGTTACGGCGCCGCGACGAGACTGCCACGGCCGCAGCGGTCCAGACTCATACGACCCGTCGCATGCTTTATGGGTGCATCTCTCGATTCAGTTACATGCCGCCTGGCCCGTCCCGTTCCGCTTGGCATTCCAGTGCCGGGGGCTGGTCAGAGACATTCCGGAACACTGGAACCAGCCCAATAAAATCCAACGAGAGGGACCCCTAGATGGGCTGCTGTGTCTCTTTCCATCAGATCATGGAGCTGCACGAGTGGGTCGTGTACCGGACGGAGACATAGCCCGCTGCACAACGGACGCGTTCCTCACCACGCACTACAAGACGACAACGAATAGCGATCTCCACGAGGCTGGCTCTGCTCATTGGCTGACGCGGCGGGACACGCAGCCTAGTGCAAAGTTGTGCAATGGCAACCATGGACGCTTGAGGTTGTGCAACAAGGTGCGGGCTGCTCGCCCTTGAGAACCTGCCCATAATGGGGCGATGCCCATAAGTTCATGCCTTCGTGCGTATCAGCTTGGGGCAGCGAGATTGCAGCCAATGAAAGGTAATCTCGGACAGGACAAATGAATGATAGGTTGGAGGTGATGATTCATCGTTGCTGCTAACATGAGCTAACAAGCACACCACACCCTCAGCGAGGCTGGGCACCACTGAGTCGGAGAGACTCTTTGGAAAGAGTTGTCCGATCTCAGTCAAGGTTCACTGGTCAAGGAGATCCAAGGTTATTTAGATGATCGTGCAGGGCCTTCACTAACTGTGACAGTGACATCCGAAGTGACCACGATTCCACTCTCGTGGTAGCCCTCCTCCTCAGACTCCTGCCTTCCTGCAGTCGCGAGCGTGGTCAGGCGGATCTCGTCGTCCTCCCTCGGCCTCAGTACCAGCTTGCCCTCGATCACCGTCTGCAAATGCGTCCTGTCGAGTCCCCTGTAGTCGCCCGATCGCGGCCTGTTCGTTCTGTCCCCGCGGTCGCCCGGATTCGCCTTCTCCATCAGCCAGTAATACAGTGGCATGACATTTGCCAAGCAGGCCGTCACCACGCCGATGGCGGGTTCCACCGACAGCCATAGGCCAACCGGGCCCATGGCCCACGTGTGGTCGTGTGCAAAAGCAAACAGTATCACGTAGTAGATGCGGATCACGCCGGCAGCACAAGCACTGTGCCAAGCAATGTTAGTTCAACTGTGTGTGGCCAGTTGCACGTGAGGACAGCAAGACGTACAAGATTCCCAGCATCGAAAGTGCACAGACAATCAGTTTCTTCCGCGTCGACATGTGTAGCTTTAGCACCATCGGGATAGGCAATGCCAGCAAAAAAAAGTCAAGTGAGACGTTGAATACCGAGAAGGCGGCAAAGAAGCTGCCCAAGTCGATGCAGGTTCCCTCTGAAGACCCATCGTATCTTGTCCAGAAATATTGTAACGGCCGACAGGCTGCTAGGATGATCACGATGAACGCGAGACTCAAGGCCACAGTGAAAAAGAGGGCCGTATAGGTGCAACGCCGGAAGAGAGTTTGTGATCTCGAAAATACCCGTATGTAGAGCAGTATGATCGACAATTTGATGGTCATGGCTGCCATAGAGTAGACGATCCCCAAAGCGAACAGATGCTACACATGTGATCTATCAGTTATCCGTTGTCGGGGTGAATCCTATTGGCCGGTGTATCATTTTAACGAACCAGTGATGTGTCTACCACTTGTTTTGACTTCAAAGCCCAGACATGTCTTCCGGCACCTGCAGCACTCACTTTGTGCGTGATTTCGTTAGCGCACTCGATGCGAGTCGCGTTGTAAAAAGGACAAGCCACGTACTTTCAATGGTGATAACACATGTCCCGATCGAAAATACCAAGGCAGCTATCATCAAATAGTCGTCCGCCCTCAGACCTGCATCCTGGACAAGTCGCGAGCCAAGCCGGAGCAGTACTGAGAGTGTCGCAACGGCAACCAAGACAATGACCCCGATATCCGTTCCCGGCATCTGCACCTCGGAGAGGTCGATGCCGGGCGGCGGCTGGCCGAATTGCTCGATGACGGCGGCATCGATTGCCATGGCACGGTCATCGGACGGTCCCAGCAAAGGGTGGCGATTTGATGGAGTGAAAAAAGAGAGACGAGCAAACCCCCAAAACGTCAGAAGTGGGAGAGCCCGGGGCACCCACGGGGGCGGTCAGGGAATTCCTTTTAATGGGGTTTTCACGATCACTGATCGCCTGGGCTCAACTCCTCCCTCCTGCTGCGGACCCCGGCAGAGCACCCAGGGACGGCGGTCCATCGTAGCGGAACCCGAATTTGAGGCTCGCCAACCAGAGCCATCAGAGGTGCGAGTGCGAGCGGGCCGCGCGGGCTTGAAGGATCGGCTCTCTGGAGCGGGACAGCCCGGGCGAGTCATGGCAGCAGGCAAGCGACAAATTTCCATTTGTCTGGTTCGTCTGGGCGATCGATCACGAACGCAGATCAGAAGACGCCGCGGGCGCGCGAAGATCACTGGGGCTTCGATGTGCTGCCAATTGTGGAATAGATTTTTATAGTTGCAGGAGGCGATTGTACTTAGAAGGCTTCACGATGGTGGTTCTGCCGGACTCAGCCTTCAAAGAGTAGTGGTTAGGTTACCCCTGACTGGGCACGCGCTGCTTCCACAATTGTGTAGGGGCGACGGATTGCGCAAGGTAGGTGTGGGCCTTCCCGGAGATAATCAGGCAGCCCTGAAGTAAGGGCCTGCCGTATACCCGTCAAACGCAACGCGTTACGAAGGGGGTGGGTGGCATAGGTCGCACGGACTATGTTCGGGTGGAATCACTTCGGTCGAAATGGATCATCAACCAGGATTCCGCATTGGCACTTGAGATAAGAGTCAACAAGCGAGTACCGTACCGCGTCTTCCGGGGCGAGTCTGAGCACAGGATATAGCTGATGATGTAGTATGAAGATGCAAGCCGTTAAATAAATGGTGTCACAAATGTGATATGTCGATGAGAGAGGCTCTGCAAATCTACCGTTTCTCGAAAAGCTTATTTCTGGTTTTCTTTACAGTAGGCCGACTTGTCATTCAAAAATAATCTGTCTGGATGTCTTGGCTCTTGACCGGAAGAAGTCGAGTTGGGACAATATTTTTTTCTATGCCCGATTCATGTCATGGATAGCAAAGTTGATCATTTCTCCTCTTGGTGCGGACCTGCCTACATAGTCCTTTCGGTCCGGCTCTATTCCCGTCAGATGCCAGCAAAGGGGATATGCGCAAAGGCGTGAGCATGTTCCCGTACCTAGTCCATTTAGGGGCTTTACTCCACTATTCACTCGACTTGCCAGTTTGCCTAACCAGGCCAGTGGGATCTGATGAGCTCCAACTTCCTTTCGTGAACTGTATGAGAGATATAATAGGAGTACGAAGCATACATTTTCAGTTACGAGCTATGCGATTTCATTAGGACGCGAGCCGTGTTTCAAGGCGCCGCAAGATTCGAGAGGAAAAGAGGGCTTCCAGGCAATTTTGTCCTCAGCGTTGGCGAACCGGGCCGCTAGTCAAAGGTTTATAAAGTCAGCGAGGTGGTGCCTAGCACCAGCTGCCCCAAGAAAAAGTAGGAACGTAGTACAGTGGTTCAAGAGGAGGACTCGATTCTAGAAAAATATTTCAAGTACTATCTAAAAAGGATTTAGGGGCAGCTGGTTGTAGATCTACACGCACCTGGATGGGCACTAACTCAATAAACACCACCCGCTAGAAAGAAGTAACACACTAAGTAATAACTAGACTGCTATATAATAGGACGTAGGCCTCAGTTGGCCGAACCTTTTGCCTCATAGCAGGAAGCCACCGCATCCTCGACACAAACCTAGGGAATGACTTTAAAAGATACAAGTTCTTCGTCCCTTCTTGACTTCCGCGGCCCAAGTCACTGTTCGACTCCCGCATCGAATACATTAGACCCGCATGGCTGCCGCGCCTTTTTGCTACCTCCTCAATTATGATCAAGATGATTCATCTACTTACTGCGCTGGTGACGATCAAATTCTCAGCCTCGTTGGCTAGTCTGTCAACGCACACGCGTATTACCCCGACCAGATCCGTTATGGTGCTGAGAATTCCGTTCCAAGGAGCCATCCTGAAAGAGTTGTTCACGATAGCGCACGACGATAACTTTCGTGGCCCGATTTGAGAATACGGATCGCAGTCCAGCTCTGCAACACCCGGTGTTGCTAGGCCTACAAACAGTCAAGTAAAATAGCCCTGCATCGTAGTGTCTAGGAAAGGAAGGTCAACTTTGGCTCTTCTGACCGTCTCGCAAAAGTTATAGAGCCATCCAGGCTCCAAAAGTACCGGACATGGTATGCATTGCGCTCCGCAAAGCGCTCATTGTTCATGATAGATCCGCTTGGCTCAATCTTGGCAGCTTACAGCCATTTAACAGCAGGGCTATGCAGTGGCCCAATGAGTACACACCTTCCCTCTTCAGTAAACCTTTTATTCTGCGAATCCTTCACCAAATCCTTCGGGTCAACCTAGCGTCCGGTTGATTACAGGTTTTAGTGTGCAACATCTGAGTCCACGACGGCTGTAGCTGGGAACACGAACAGACGAACAAACTACAAATATCGTGTACGCCTGCGCTGACGTCTTGCAAAAACCAGACACATCATGTCTCAATGCACGATGCACTTCAAATCACTAGTCTGCTGCTCAAGCTTGCTGGCTGTGGCCACTGCAAGCATTTGTCCTATCCTGGGCCCGGTGTTTCCCGCCCCCAGCGAGCTTCACTTGTCTGCCCCTTTCCAGGAAACACTGTCACTACTCGAGTCCAAGATCGAGGAAGCGTTTACAAGCGGCAATACCACGCATGGACCGGTCAATCCGAATGATACCTATTCTATCCAGATCTTCTCTACGACGTCTGAAAAGCCACTCCTAGACTATCATCGACGTGGACCTGCTGTTCTGGGCAATAGGACGATCGACGGTGACTCTGTGTACCGTATTGCCAGCACATCGAAGCTAATCACCGTCTATCTGCTTCTGCTTGAGGCAGGAGAGACGATCTTTAGTGAAAAGGTCACCAAGTATATCCCAGAGCTTGAAGGTGTAGCACACTGGGACGATATCACCATTGGATCACTCGCTGGATATCTTGGGGATATAACTGCTGAGTGTAAGCGCTCCAGCCTCGTTAGTAGCGTCGTGGTGCTAATCCACGCAGTGTTCGACACTACCTCTCTACCCGGAGGTGATATTAGTGCGGTGTTTCCAGGGGCGTTCCCGCCTTTAGCCGCCAATGAAACAACTGGATGCACTTATGGCTCAGGCGGATGTACCCGAGACGTATTCATCAAGAACCTGCTGGATAGACGACCAGTGTACTTGCCGAACACTACACCAGCATACAGTAATGCTGCCTTTGCCACACTTGGTCTGGTTTTAGAGGGGGTCGCCAACTCCTCCTTCGATGAGGCACTGCGAAATCTGCTCATCGAACCTCTGCGACTAAATCGGACTACATCATCAGCACCGGATTTGACTAACGCTGTCATTCCCGGTGACGCGACTGCCTCAGGCTGGGATATCGACATCAGCGACACCCCTGGTGCAGCCATGGGCGGCTTGTTCAGCACCCCTAACGACCTGTCTGCAATTGGTCGTGCGATTCTCTCGTCATCACTGCTGCCGAGCTCCACAACACGAGCGTGGCTGCAGCCTACATCATTCACGTCTTCGCTACTTGGCGCCGTCGGTCGTCCTTGGGAAATCTATCGCGCTGTTACCAACGCACAGCATAATCGTGTGATCGACCTGTACACGAAAGCTGGAAATCTTCCTGGCTACGGAGCAAATCTGATCCTGATACCGGACTTCGATGTGGGAGTTGTTGTGATGATGGCAGGCTCAAGAGGGACTGTCGGAACGGCCATTGCCAGTGTTATAATTGATGACCTGCTACCGGCGTTAGACGAGGCAGCGAGGGTACAAGCGGATAATGCATTCGCTGGAACATACACAGCAATCAACGGACTAAATTCGACCATGACACTAACGACAGCGCCCGGCATCCCGGGACTTAGCATCGAGGAGTGGATAAGTAACGGCACTGATCTGCGTCGCTCGTTGTTGCAAGGTATAGAATGGTTCCAGATGTATCCAACAAATATCGTGAGCAAAGATGGAGGACAAATCTCTTGGCGTTCAACCTACATTTCGGTGCCAGACACCGGATCGCCGTTCGATGCTTGTCCATCCTGGGGCGGGATAGACCGCCCCAATTATGGTGTTTTTGGGTTGGATGAATACGTTTTCCATCTGGGTGAAGATGGTGAAGCATGGGGTCTGGAGCCAAAGGCGCTGAAGATCATGCTCGAGAAGGCCTGAAGAGAATCACAAAAGCCAAGATCGCACTTGTACATAATTTAATGACCTGGGCATCATAAAATAGTGGATATGAATTATCCCACTCTCCATACTTGCAGAAGGTGACCAGTTTGTTGACATCAGCATTCTTCTTAATGGCGTTAGCAGCCACTACCACCAGCGGCAAAGTCACCACTAACAAACACCACAAGAACAGCTAAATAGGCCACACAAGCGCCAAATATCTCTGACCGGCTGGTAGTCGTCATCAACGCCAATGATACCGCAAATATTATAGTGAACATCGCAATCCCCCAGTGTCAATACCGGCGGCGAGCCAGAGGTGTTATAGAGTCTGAGTTGTCAACACTGGTGGGTGTCCAACATGCTCGTAAGAAAGTAGAGATCGAGAGACGCAAAGAGAAGAACAACTGAATTCGGGGTAAGATTGTCTTGCTCGCAAGGGGCAGGCGACAGAGCTCAACACCAGGGCCAACATCTCGGTCGTCAGCTGAGTAGCATTTGGGCGTGGCCAATGAAGAGTCATAACGACCAGCTCAGATTTATCGCTTCCGCATTGACTCTGAAGCATAAGGGCAATGGGATACATCCTGGCTGCTTTTCTCGATTTGTCGTTTCATTTCGCGTCACTGTTGACATGTGGTGGCAACGAACAGAGGGATGCGTTACAGACTTTTAGGCTGGAAAAGCAAAAGTACTTTATGGATCGAGGTATGGAAGTGGCAAAATATTTCAAATCGATTAGCTTGTCGGTCATACACGATTGCAGGGACTGAACTAAGGCTAGTAATATACTATGAGACAACTGTTATGTACCTTATGAAGGGAGCTCGCAGAGATTGATCACTGGCGACTGACTTCCAAGGTTGTCAACGACTAATCAAGGTCGGATCCAGTGTCGCCACCTCTATTGCTCGAGCACCTTGATCACAAGTGAGCAAAGGTATACTTGGAAACATTTGCGCTGTGTTATCCTCCGTGTCTGGTAAATCCATGAAGTTGTCGAAAAGACAGTCGACCTGAAATCCAGAGAAATCATCTGCGACGCCTAGATCTTCTGAAAAAGTTTGTATCGTCATCATATTATCATCAAATGGTTGGTGATCAAAGCTGACGTCACTGCCTGTCGGCACCCTCTCGTCTGGAGAACTGGAATCTGAAAGAGTAAGCGGGCTTTCTTCCCAGTGTTGTTGAACGGCGGTGCTCCTTTTCGCCAGCCAAGTGTCATATATCCTATGGAGACATCTCTGTAGCAACTCTTCATCGATGTGAAATGCAACATCGCTCAGGCCCGGGTCATCAGCCAATGCCCTCCAGCCCTCACGGTGGGAGAACTCGATAAATGACGATATATCTTCAGACAACTCTTGGTCGACGTATGGGGAGCTCGGTCTTGGGGGCGGCGGCTTGCCATTGGGCCCCCCTGGGAACAAATAGTCCCAGATAACATACCACTGTTGTCCCTCGTCTGCGCTGCGGTCCGAATACCGCTTGAGTGCCTTTTGATGTAGAGCTGTGATTCCATCTGGTTCCTGGAACTCTCGCCTCTGGCACCTCTCGGCTGCCCTTAAGTGTTCGCTCAATGCAGTCTGCTCATCACCGAATTCCATTCCGCAAATGGGACAGAACACCGGTTGTTGATGACTCCGCCGAAGGTGCTGCTTGACGTCTCGAATACGTTTCACGCCTCTGAAACAGTCCCGATGTCCGATGGGATCCTTCTTCCAGAAAGGACAGGCAAGCAGTCTCTTGTCCCCCTTTACGGCTGGGGAAACAGCATTGTTTGAAACCTTTGGCCGTTTAGCACCGGAATTCTTGGAGGGGGTACGTTGATCGGAAGTACGCTTGCGAGATCTTCCCTGGGTTGTTGATTGATTGGGTTGGCTGCTATTGGGAGCGACTGCATTCGCCGGGGAGGAAGATCCATGACAGTAGTTCCTGGCTTCTGCCCTCCATCTATCAAGAATGGCAGAGACTGTGTCGTCTCTGTCGATCGAGTCTGTTTGGTGTAGAAGAGAAGACGGCGAGTCTGAGACCTGTTCGGGTATAGAACAAGACAAGGAAGGGGGGTCTGGGGCAATTTCGATAGAATCAACTGGCTTCAGAGACAAGGATGACAAGCCGAATTCCAATCGGCGTCTGACAGTGGGTGAGACCCGGGTGTCCCCGCGACTGTGGGGAGTGTGGTCGATGAGGCTCTGCAGAGTGACTTGCGCGGGTGTGGTGACAGAAGACCATCCCCGCTGAAAGACTACCTGGTCGCAGGTGGGGCCAGGCTCCAGGGTGGTGCAGGTGATGGTTGTTGCACTTCTGAGATCAGGCGGCTGAACGAGTTCAGACTCTGAGGTAGTAGTTAGACCGAGCAGAGCCGCATCTTCGCACAGAGCCGCCTGTTTGCGCAGAGCCGCATCTTTGGTCCGAGTATATAAATCCTGCTTCTGCTTCTTCCAATCCACCTTGGATTTCTCCCATTCGCAATGGCTGCAACGGCGAATTCCGCAAAGAACACATAACGAAGTTTGAAGGGTCATGCCCCCATAATCACAGAAACACTGTTCGCGATCATCGTTAGTCTATGCCAAACAAATTGGTACACACGGAACCACATAATATACGTACGCAGTACCACAGGATGACCTCAACTTGTGCTCTCTCCCCCCTGCGGGAGGTTTGGCTCTTGCGCTTCTTCTGGGTTGATGGCGACAAGGAACCAGCACCATGCCTAGGCAAAGACGGATGAATGGCAGCTTCAAGCATGGTTCTATTAGCTGAGGGCCTGCAATTTCTTCCTGCAAATATGAGTTCACTGTTCCTGGAAGCTGTTTCTGTACGGCTCAAACAGACTCTGAGACGGAGGATCTAGTAACAAAAGCCGAGAGAGCACGCACTTTTCAGACCCACAGCCCCGTACATGGCTAATTAATTCATTCTGTACACACTATCCCTGACACATTTCGTACAGATTCTCCTCTGTAAGCCATCATGAGAACCCGCTTAACAGCACCGCAAAACAAGCCCGACTCTGCGCTGAACCTGAAGCGAATACCGCCCTTGTGCCTTTCAGACACGGATGCAGCAGAATGTGGTCGCACAACAGCATGGAAACAGGGGGTCGTCTGGCAAATCAAGGCTAAAGGCAGCCCATCTTACGCCCGACCAGTTACGCGAACCGCAGGGCGCATAAGCGATGTAGGTGCAGAATTCTGCTCACACCCAGTAGAAATCTGTCCATTTGATGTTCATGGGACTTAAGGCCTAGAGAGATCTGCGTGGGGTTGCTCATGAACACCGCATGTGTGCTGTTGGCCTGCAGCAGCTGAAAACCGCCCTTGTGCTCTTCACGGGCAACATGAAGTGGGTCGGATGATGACCAATAGGGAGAAATTTTGCTAGAATTCCCCAGTTCCCGGGACTGTTTTTCTCGCATGGACCCGGACCGGTGTGTTGACGACAGTTTAAATCCTGGATGTAGGTGGGCTTGCAACTGTGGCATTCACCGGGATTTGCGACTGATCACATACATTGACTGCGGTTCGGACGCAGGAGAAAATGACGCAAAACGCTTGCATGTCCAGATCGGAATCTTGCTTCCCTCCAACACTATGTCTCAATAAACTACATGGTCTCAAAAGACGACTAACGTAGTTACCAGAGAGGATGTTGCGACGATTCAGGCTCTTATCAGACTCAAATAAATCAATGGCGTGCTCTGTTGGCGTGCTCTGTTGGCGTGTGAGTTTGTTCTGGGTCCGCATTGCCCAATGAGTCGTTAGCAACAAACTTTCAGCCAACGTCGGCCTACCCAGCTTCTTGCGTCGGCCTACCCAGCTCTTTCTGTTGGCCCACCCATATAAAGGAAATAGGTGTAAACACTAACAAAAATCTTGTACACCTTGGATTCTGACAAAGGATTACCCCGCCATCTATACACAAGCCCTCTACATACAAGCTGCATACAAGCCCTCTACATATAAGCTACATACAAGCCCTCTACATACAAGCTACACACAAGCCCTCTACACACAAGCCCTCTATATACAAGCCCTCTATATACAAGCCCTCTATATATAAGCTATATATAAGCCCTCTAGCTTATATATAAAGGGCTTGTATATAAAGGGCTTATGTGTAGAGGGCTTATGTGTAAAGGGCTTGTGTACAGCTTGTATGCAGAGGGCTTGTATACAGCTTGTGTATAGAGGGCTTATGTATAGAGGGAAGCTTTTTAGAGATACGGGGTAGCTCTTTTACTTAGTCAGAAAGTACTTAAGGTTTCTAGTAAACTATTAGGAAAGATGTATACTGGGTGGGTGTACAGAAAGAGCTGGGTAGGCCGACACAAGAAGCTGGGTAGGCCAACGTTGGCTGACAAACTTTGGCCAGAGAGCCTGTTCGTGTAAATTTCTTTATCATGGTAGCATACCAGTCATGGGACGCGCGAACTTACATAGGTACTTCGAGCGAGTTTTGGTCAAGCCTGTACTCAAACTACTTCTAAGGCTCAGATTTATTACTTTTCAGTGCAGCACAATCTTCTATCCGATTGTGTTGGTGAAGGGATGAACGCAATCCCGCCGGAATGAGAGCAGGTCGGTGTGAATGAGAAGCCGAACACGAATCAGGGGTTAACCCTCTCCGTCCCAAATCGCACATCCGACGCCAACCGTGAGCACCAAGAAATCCCTAATCCCAGTCCCGAGTAAGTCAGGTTTTGGCCAGCTCCGATTCCGCACTGGTCCACTCAGTCTCTCTAAATCTTCCGCTTCCGCACCCCAAAGAGCGCTCGTAGGTCCCGAACCCGCCTCTCACCCCGACAGTTTGACTCTGCCCCCCGACCAAATGTCTCCATTCGCCGCCATACGACCACCCCCAAGATGGACAAGTCGAGCACTCCTGGCGCCGGTGGAGGTGATCAGGCCACTTCCGGGGAGCCTCAGTTCATTCGAGCCCGAGTGCAGAGCGCTTGTGACGGCTGCAAAGCACGGAAAGGTAGGTAACTTCCGATCTGCCATGCCTGTCAGTCCTCTCATTGGCCCGTCCCTCCTAATTTGCGGTTGTGGTTTCACAGCATCTGTGTGGACGGATGGGCATTTCCGTTTTGCCTGTTTGTCTAGGTACGCCGTCGCCATGTGCGCTAGGCGGCATCCGTGTATTTGTCTCATAAGTCCTACTTTTGAATTGTTTATTTACCGAGTTGTCGGTTTTCAGCTCTTGACCTGTCGCCGATTTCCTACTGCCAGTCACCCTCAACTCCGCTAATTCCCCAACCATTGCAGTGAAATGTGACGGTAAACTGCCATGTAGTTATTGCACACGTCGCCAGAGACCTCACGCCTGCAAGTACTCTCCTCCGCGAGAGCGCCGACGGCCGCGGCCACGGAACCAGCTTCAGCCCAGGACACCAAGCATTCACTCTCCGTCTGTCTCCGGGAACAACCACAGCCAGGGGACTCCTCACTCAGCGGACTTCGAGCACACGAGCATCACGGCTGCGGCTGGCCATGCCGTCCTGCCAACGCCCCCGGTAAAGCCCGGCTCCGTAGCAGGGCGCGCCGCCCACCGGAGGAGTAGCGAGACCGCCGTCACGGACGACCACGAGGAGGCCGAGGTGCCCCGGGAAGCAAGGCTTCTCTGTGACGCCCAGGGCAAGCTGATCTTCATCGGCGACTGCGCCCCGCTGTCCTTCTTCCAGACCGTCCGCCAGCTCGTCACCACCCGGGTCGACCAGAATGCCTTTGCGCCGCAGACGAGCCGCTACTCGGTGCTCGAGAACGCAGTGTCCAGGTCGTCGTTCCTGTCAGGCGCCTCTTCGCCCCCAGAGGTCAAGACCGAGGACCTGCCCGCCATCATCTCGACGTACCTGTCCGTCACATCCGGCATGGCCGACCTCTTCGTCAGCAAGGCGCGCTTGTTGGAGGACATGACCATCTGGGCGTCGAATCACCAGGCGGGTAACCGCATCAATGACGTCTCGTCGGCGGTAAATTACCTCGTGGTCGCCATCGGCATGCAGCAGACCAACGAGGAGGCGGCGCAGCTATACTTCGAGTACGCCCGCGACCAGGCGCTGGCCAACCTGAACGGCAACCTCAGCGTCGACACGGTGCAGGCCTTCATCCTGGTGACCCTTTATATGCTGTGCGCGTGCCAGATCAACGGCGCGTTCCTGTTCTTCGGCATCGCCGTCCGCGCGGCCTACTCCATCGGCGTGCACCGCACCGAAGTCAACAGCAGATTCGGGTCAGAGACGCACAGGCAGCGGGACAGGCTGTGGAAGAGCCTGCGCATCGTGGACCTGTTCCTCAGCACGTCCATGGGGCGGCCGCCGAGCACCAGTGACGTCGACTGCACCGTGTCCTATCGACAGGTTGACGACGACGGGCAGGAGGTGTTTGACATCCTCAATGCGTCTGTGCAGATCTTCCTGATCCTCGAGGGCGTCGTGGTGGAGGTGTATTCGAGGCGGAAGATCTCCCTGCAGCTGACCGAGGGGATATCACGGCAGCTCAGGGACTTTTCAGTGAGGTGGCTGCAGCAGCTCAAGAGCGTGGTGTCATCGCCGAGCGAGCAGGATTCTGCCGAGGTCAATGGGGCGTGTCAGGTTCTGGCATCGTATTACTACGCTGTGATGCTGGTCTCGAGGCCGTTCCTGATGTACGAGTTATACAGGCGTCTGTCTCCCGACACATCTTCTGCCTACGGAAGGGCAGGGCTGATGTCCGGGAAGTCGAAGCTGGCTGACGCTTGCATCGATGCGGCCAGCTTGATGGTTGACCAGATCTTGGACCTCGTGGACAAGGGGCTTGTCACTGGAAGACGCCCGGTGCTTGTGTAAGTCCAGCCACAGTCGTACCACATCCTCTCCAAACAAAGAGACTGATCATCTCTCTCTAGATCGTGGCTATTCGCAGGGTCCCTCGTTCTCGGCGCTGGTCTCCTTGGTGGTTTCGGCCGCATCCTTGAGAAGTACGCACGCATGTCCGTGACGGCCCTGGATCAATTCGCAAAGATCGATGCACACGCAGCGCAGTATTCCATGATATCCAAATCTCTTCTCACCACTGCAGTGGAATATCTCGAGAAGAAGGAAGTCCAAGAGCGGCTGCAGAGGACCGAGAGTTCTGCCCAGCTCTTTGGGCTCATACCCCACGACGCCAGGGATGGGGACAACGTGAGCACCAGGAGATCTCCCGAGGCTTCGCGCAAGGTGGCCAGCCCCGTAAGGACGGGCCATCAGAGAGATCTGCACCCCGAACCGACGCCGCAAAACCACGCGACGCCGCATTTCGGCATGGGGAGCGTGGCATCGCCGTCTTTGTTCAGCGAACTCGACCCGGCCTTCCTGACCATGTCGAACAATCTGCCTCGAACCCCGGATCTGTCTCTTCTAAGTGGTGCGTTCGAGGGAGACGACTCGTTCGGCGGATTGAACCTGTTCCCGCTGCTGGATACTGGGGGAGGAGGGCACATCGATCTAGCACACTACTTATAATAGCCTAATCGAGGATAACAGGCTCGCAAAATTGAGCATCGCGGGCATCCAATCGATTCACTAACTGTTCCCTTCTATTCCAACGACCGTCGTCTCAGCGTGGCTGAACTTCCTCTTCCGCGTCCGCACTATCCTTAGCTGAGATTTACAATTCGGGTCCGGGCAAGCGATCAGCGCATCCGAGGTCATCCAGTCGTTGGCGTGTGTTACGCGCTGCTTTGCTGCCAGGAGGGGAAGGACGGATGCTGGCCCCTTTTGTCAGTCGAGCCCAGCATACTCGTGTCGGGCCTGTCATAGTCTTCCTTGCATACCACTCACCCAGACTGTAGATGCTGATGCCCTGCCCGGGAGGCAAGTACATCATCTCGCCCTCGAGAGTAAAGTAGTCTCCATCATTAGCTCCGCACATGATCCTCTCCCCGGGCGGGCACACCACCTGAACCCGGAGGTCGTACAGCTCGAAGGAGTCATCGGCCTGTGCA
Source organism: Diaporthe citriasiana (assembly GCA_014872975.1). Lineage (NCBI taxonomy): Eukaryota > Fungi > Ascomycota > Sordariomycetes > Diaporthales > Diaporthaceae > Diaporthe > Diaporthe citriasiana. Next base: position 14,469 of record JADAZS010000256.1, on the reverse strand, counting down.
GAACCAACTTCGGCAGCAAGCGATGCCATTTTGATTCGTATGAGTCGGGCGCTGATGGCCTGGCTCCGTATACCTTCACACCAAGAGCTGCCGTTGTCACTGACGAGCTGCTGAGCGGGTTGCTTCCGGTCCTCGGATCTCCCTCTACGTGATTCTCATATTATGTCAGCTTCCGAAGTTCCGCGGGTCCACCCGCCCTCCGACACCCTGAGCCCATGTCCATGGTCCTGTGAAGGACGTCGCCCAGATTTTGGCATTAATAATTCTCTCTTTGAGTCGACGTAGTCGAAAGATTGCAAAATTATGTGCAAATTTCGGGGTTGAAAGTAATTCTGAATTTGACGGCTGGCACGCGATCATGCGAAGCAATGTTACCTCTGATCGGCAGTGGTTAAAAAAACCATTTGGGTCGTGCTTTTCGGAAATCAGGATTCGATAAGGATATTTAACGCTTTGTACATGAAATTGAAATAGTTCTTTGTAAGTGCTGGATCAAAATCCTGAGGAAACAATGTCTGCTGTGGATGCTTTGGCTGAGTGACGTAAGGTCTGCGAGGGCATCCGTGAGTCTCTCTATCTACCACTACCATGGACGTAGGCGTCGGGGGCCCAAACATTTGAAGATTATTGAAGTGACATAGCCTTGGGGAATATGTTTGCTCATTCATGTCGAGTCCTGTTCTCCCATGCAAGGGAGGATACACTTGGCTGGAGACCAAGCCAGGCCCAAATGAGTGGCGAGGTCTCAGCCGCCGTACAGGTCGCAGTTTTGCCCTGAAAAGCATTCTAGTACTCGGCTCTTGAACCACTATTCAGGTTGGACACTCTTAGAGTAGTATAGATCGATCACACATGCACGTGATTTTGGCTATTCGCTTTTATACTACTGCTGCTGGTAACAGATGGCACGGATACTCTTCAGAGGTGCTTCCATAATTCAGAGATGGAGAGACCAGCGCCTCCAAGCTAGCCGAGAAGATTGTGGGTGTTACACGTACTCCGAAGCCAGCCCGATCCATTAAGCAGTGGTCATAGACCCGTGGCTACCTGAACATGCCGGAATAATACATGGTCGTCCACGGGCGTTTGACTTCTGGTGCTTGCCATGCAGGCAACTGGGTAGCGTCGTTTCATTATTCAATGTTTGTTGTTCAGATTGTAATGTGGTTCGTCTCCTCTGTTCGCAAACGGCGGCTGCAAAGTAAATTGAGAGAATGTAGAAGAAGCATCAGTACCTAACAGGCCAATACCTTACGAGCTCTCATAGCTTTCACATATGAGGACATCATGCCCTGTTCATCATCCATACTCATTGCTCACATGTGCATTGAACAAGCGCGGCACATGTAGACGCGCAGAAAGGCGTAATCGACATGTAAGTTAATACACGGGTAGAAAACGGTGTGCGCAATACATTAGGATAGAATGAATCTATTAAGGGGCTAACTAAGCAAGTTTACTAACTAGAATACCAGCTAGGCTGCCTATAGTACTAGATAGCTTTTCCTTAACATACATACCTACTACAAATATACCTTTAATCAAATAAGCTATTAGAAACCCTCTATTTAGTTTCCTGATTTAATTTATAAAGTTATTAAGTACTTTATAATATAATAGCTATAATTTTAGTTTCCTAATTTAATTTATAAAGTTATTAAGTACTTTATAATATAGTAATTATAATTTTAGTTTAATTTTCCCAGTTTTTATATTAAAAACTAATCCCTTAGTAATATTATATATAATTATCTTTCCTATATATAATAATTAAAATAATATTATAACCTAGCCTGGTTGGCTAAAGGCCTTAAATATCTAGTTATATTCTAAATAATTATTATTAAGTAACTAAGCTATCTTTCTGGGTATTAAATTACTACTAGCCTAGTAGCTCTAATAAATATCTAGTTATTAGATCCCCTTAATTAAAGTAATTTACTCTTATAACTATAAAGCTCTTATTTTTTATTTTCTAATCCTTAATACTTATATTTTTTATAAATCTTAAGCTAGGCTTATAATACTTCTATAAGCTATATAAGAAAAAAGCTACTATAAGATATAAAAGAATACTTTAACTACTTAGGACTAGTAAATATAATAAGAAAACTAACTATTATACTACTATTAGCTTTACTTTTAAAGCTTTTCTTTATATTAAATACTTTTTCTTATATTTTAAATATCTTTTTGATTATATATATATTAAAAATAGCTATATAATTTTAGGGTAAGGAGTATATTAAGGGGCTAACTAAGTAAGTTTACTAACTAAAATACTAGCTAAGCTACTTATAATACTAGATAGCTTCTCCTTAATATATATACCCACTACGAATATACCTTTAATTAAATAAGCTGTCAGAAATTCTCTATTTGGTTTCCTAATTTGATTTGTAAAGTCATTAAGTGCTTCGTGACAGAATCCCTATTCACATCCTGCTACTTCCGATGTATATGTGCTTCTTTTTCTTTTTTTTCTGTCGCAATTCCGGTGAGTCGTCTCCCCACGAGTGTGACCATCGCGTTGCATGTATCTAATAAATGAGGGCTTCCTTAGAACCGCACATCACAACAATGCAAGTGGCTTTGAGAGGCCAGAATAGGAGTGAACTGCTAGCTGGCTGCCCAACTGGAACCAGCCTTCCCAGTATAGTTCGCGGCCTTACCACTAGTTCATAGTCTCCTTGACCATGTTGGGAGTACGACGATCTTGGCTGAAACCAGGGTATGAAGAGACAAATTTGGCTTAGAACGGAGTGGAGACACGGAAAAAAAGGGGTCCCTACAGCCTCACTTTCACCAGCGGTTCCTCGGCAGGCACAAAATAATAAACATGGAATACCGTGTAGCAGACTAAGACAATTGGAACAACGCGTTGCATCCAAAATACCGCCGACGTATTGGTCTTCTTGTGTTGTGTACATTCATTTTAGGTGAAAGAGATCTAGAGATAGTATGAATTTTGATCAAATTCCCTGCCGCCTACCACTTCTAATGTCGACAGTAGATACATATAATGACGGACTGAGAGCTCAATAACATCTGTCCAGGTCATTCTTGTTCCTCTGCCCCTGTGGCTGTGACAAGGGTCGACAGGCCGGAAACAAGTAGGAAGAAAATAAAGAAAAGGTCATAATCGTGATATAACGCCATTCCATGCCATCCGAGTACATACTGCTACATATACAGTACAACACGCCTTGGTCAAAAATACAACGCTTCGTGATCTGGTTTATCGGGGGGATTCAGACTGCATCGAATATCGCCTGCTCCTCTCAGTGCTGCCCCTCCCGTGCCGCCTGCTGCCGACGCGGACGGGGCTGGCGTGGCCGTGGCGCGAGCGGGACTGCTCGCGGCCCTGCTCCTTGCGCTTGCGGCGCGCGTACAGCGCAATGTCGACGTCCTCGAGCGCGAAGCTGAGCGCCTTGAGGGCGCGGTCCTTCTGCTTGTCCGTCTTGGCGGCGACGAGGTTGCGCATCGCCAGGTCGAGCTCGTCGACCGCGTCGCCGAGGTCCTCGCCCATCTGCGAGCCCGAGAAGCCCTGCGACCGCTGCAGCCGGAGGACCTCCTTGAGCGAGTGCTCCAGGTACACCATCGCCTCGTACTCGTGCTCCTGGTCGACGGCGCTGAGGACCTGGTCGATGCCGTACTGCAGGTTGTCGAGGGCCTGCTCGCGGTCGCGGCCTGTCTCCATTATCGTGTCGAATGGGTTTGTCTTTGGCCATGAGGAGGGCGTGAGGAGTTCTTGTTTGTGCTGGCCGAGGTGGTTGCTTTGACTCCTCCGCCTGGATGTTGACGTGGAGTGTCTCCTCGTGGGATCTGAGAAACTCGAGGTGCTGCTGGGAGGGCTGAAAATGCCGGTGGGCTGGATTGGTACGGGACTGAAGACGCTGCTATGTCGGCTCGACATGCTCCCTGGGCTGCATGAGCCCCTCGACGGTGAGTCGCCGGATTGAACTTTGGAGAGGTCGAGGGAAGGCCGTGCTGGTGACTTGTCTTTCTGCTTGTCTTTGCCCTCGTTCTTTTCCTTGTCCTTGCCCTCGTTCTTTTCCTTGTCCTTGTCACCTCCCTTGTCTCCTCCTATCTTAGCGAATCGAATCTCCGCAAGGAGGTCGTTCAGGCCTTTTGCTGTCTGGTTGGCCTCCTTCCCTATGTCGAGCAGGTTCATCTCGGCACCCGGCGTCGATGCATACTCGAGAAGTTGTGACTTGGTGGCGTAGCGCGGGTAGTTTTTGCGCAAAATACGGTAGGCCTCCTTTCTCTGCTTTTCGGCCCGCTTTACAAAATCGGCATGACGTTTACTCAGAGACTGGCCTTCGCAGTTGGTTTTGGTTTGGTCCAAGGTGATTTGTAGGTTGTCAACATCTCGGTAGACTTGACGCACGTTACGCTCGTAGTCTCGTCCTTTAAGATATGGTGTCTTCAACATATCCTTCACTATCATCGCCGCCACGCCATACACAAGTCCCTCCATCTTGAAGTCGTGTAGTGAAGGATAGTATAAGGTGTCGTAAAGATCCGGTCTGTACCGGCGACATGGAATCAAGACTAATGAGGAATGGTGTGGTGATGAGGAGCGGGTAGGCAAGTGATGAGAGGAAACACCCGAGACATAATAAAGGGGTCCCGAGAATCGAGACAGACACCAGGAGAGACTGGCAGGATTTAACCAGTTCTGGAAAAGTGGCTGACGCTTGCACCGGCGTCACGGCCATGACAAGGAAGCGTTGTTTGGGCAAGGCGGACTGCCATAGCAACGTTAGTGACGTCGGAGGTACTGGGAGTCGCAGCACTTGAGAATTCCCGTTTCCAGCTAGACAGGATATCCCAAGCCTCGACCTAGGAACAGCCGCCAGAGCCCGAGAGTGCGACTCAGGCTTCTTCCCTGCACGCCGTCGATTGGGCACCTTCATCACCGGTTAATCATGCTTCGCAGCCGCCGTTGACTGTACCGGGCCACGTGCCTAGTGTCAGAGAGCCGTCTAAACCATGCGCTCCGTGTGGTCTGGACTCACGTCGATCTGGGGAGAGCCCCGTCCGGCGGGCAATGCTTTGGCAAGGGGAGATTGGACAGGACGTGACATCATCAACCTTATGCTTCGGAGTGATCCTGAGGCTCCCGGCCGCCAAGTGTAAAGGGGTTCAGCCGAATGGAGCTGGGCGTTGACGTTGCATAGTTGGAGCAATCGAAACAAAATAAAGTTTAGGGGGGACTTCCGAGGCGTCTTTTTAGTCGCTGGAGGCTACATAAGTGCTGCGGAGATTCGGCGGCTCTACTCGACGGCGTCAGTTCACCGTCTAATGTACACTACGTGCCGGCTCGGCGGAATGATACCCTACTCCAGCCGCGCGTTGATCAGGCACCCATCACGCGACTGCATACAGGGAGAGGCACACTACAGGGTACCCGCAACGAAGTCATCCTGCGTGCAGATGATATCACCTGGCATATATAGGGCCGGTATGCGCTGGTCCTGATTCAAAGACGCGGTACCATCTCTGATCATCTCACTGTTACTCGCCGTTACTGCGCCTGTCGCGGGTTTGCGACTGTGTCGACTGATTATGATCTTCCGCCATTACATACAAATGATAGGTCTGCGGACTCGGGGATTCGAATACGATTCAGCGCATTGTCATCTGTCAATTTCGCAGGCCCACATGAGTGGTTTCGGGACCGATATATGCTTTCAGGAGACGGGGCTCTGACGAGTCCTAACAGCGATCAACTACATGGAATCCCCTCACACAAACTTAGGCTCGGTCCGCAGAGAGTAGACACTCCGCAACGGTACCAACACTATTGACCAACAGGACCTTCAATTCAGACCCTTAACTTTAGGACTCCACGCACTTCTATGGCGTCGCTTACTTGCAGGCCCGCAAGTCCTTGTCGCTGTTTTTCAGACAACGCAAGGGTCCACACTGCTGTCGTGGGCCTCCCGATCGCCCGATTGTCGTCTGCTATGATATGTTATTTCTATCGGAAGCACCAATCTGAGAATCAAGATTGCTTCAGAAACTCTCTCCGCTCGAAAGGGAGGCCCTCGATTCGCAGGGGAACAAAAGTGGTCCGACGACAAGGCAACATGATATACTGCGCACACGTGTACACCACAATCATGGTTCTCATCGGCCCAACCTTGGGTCATCCCACCAACATTCTCATTGTTTTCTGCATGTTTTCATCACTGCTGTCTAGAAGTGTTGAACAACTGGCTTAGGACCCTGACGGCTGGATAGCTAGGCGTGGTGTACCGCGGAAGTGTCGGATGGTCTGTCAGGTGTGCTCCTGACGGACGGGAGAGATCTGGATCATTCCAGAAAGTCAAAAAGCTTACCGGCCCGAGGACCTGCGTCCGTGGTACATGATTGCCCCAAGCGGGCATGCCTCAGGAATCTGGGGAGGGTTTACTCCGTAGTGTGCATCATTCATCCCTGCGCCGCTCACGTAGTGACTTGCCTCACCTCCACATAAGTGCATCCTACACCTCCGCCAAGAATATCCTTTCATATCGAGGAAGTCTTGAATTAAACACGCTGTGTCTTGAGACAGCATCTATTCAACGCAGGCTCGAGCGGTGAGTTAACGTATTCCTTCAATCTCCTTTCTGCCTTGCGGAATGAACGAGCGCAAAGCCTATTCACTTACAGGCCAACGGGGTAACAGCCGCGGAGTTTTTGGCATATGTTTTGCTTTGTAGTGCATCAGGTTATTTGGAAGGCAGTGTGCGAGAACGATCGCAGATCCACAGTTCCAGAACGTCAAGATGTTGTAGCCGCCTGGAGGGTCTCGGGAAACATGTTGCAGTGCGTCACAAGCGCGCAAACGGCACTGGAACCATCCGACCATCTCACCGCTCCTTGCATCTCACCAGCCATTCGACTGTGCGATGAGCAACAGACGTCGCCTCACAGTTGCAACCTCAGGTTTGCGTCATGGCAGACAAGGTGGTGTCAACCTTCCTGCCCGATGTACACTCGCCTCCCGGCAGCCAAAAACCACGCCGGGCAGAGCCACTCTGTCTCTGACGTGTAACTGTCGCGAATCTTCGATCTGAAATGCTCGCTTGCGATTGGTGTCTACTCCTCGCGGCTGTACCCACTCCGTCCCTGGAGTCAACATGATGCTTAGTAACGCGGAGGCAAGACAGATCCAAAGACTTGGCAGAACTTTGATACAAATGGTGTATCTTTCAGCAAACGCGTGACATGTCAGCTTTGTCAATCGTGATGCGCTGTTGCTGCTGACCCGAGAGGGAAGGGTTGCGGTTGTCTGGTATTAATCCCCTGACCTAGTTTGATATATTGATTTATTCAGCCGCTTCAATACCGCGCTTTTGCTGGGCCCCAGAGAGGGTCACTATGGCTATGGTGGTGCTTCTCCGAATTTGTCTCTGAATAGCTTGCCAAGGCAAAAGATCACGCAGAAAGACACTCCTGGAACAAAAGAATCACGATACAGTTGTCAGTATACACTGCTAAGCCTCCAGGAATGCAAAAGCTCCTCCCTTTCTTCTTGTCTCCGAGTTTAATTTTTAAGTCAATCACAAGTTCGATCAAGCTTGTGAATCAGAACAGAATCAAATCAATCAGTTACGTATATTAGGAGCTTCAAACTGCAAAACATACCCAGCACAACGAAGAAAGAGATTCTCTTTCTGCCAACTAGCTTCCTGAATGCAGGAGAGCTACCCTGGCAAGACTTTCAGCGAATCTTTGAGCGAGAGGGGACGTCTCTACCAAATTTATTTCTATACGAACACCACTTTTTCTCCAGGGTTTATTGTGCCTTTCGGAATTTATGGGACTGTCTAGGGATTCATTTAGGTCTACTCATGTACCCCAAATTATGACAACATTATCGTGACTACGTTGGGACATGAAAGCTAGCCCTAGTATGGCTCAATAGTAACACTTCACTACTGGGACCCTCTGATAGGGGTGGTGTCATGGTCCTCAAGGTGCACGCCGGCGTTAATCTCAGTAAATGAGAAGTTTCATGCAATCGCGCAATGACTGATTTAGGCCCAGTAAAAGCGCCCAACATCATGTTCAATTAGTTCACCCGGCTTTAATTCTTTTCCAAGTTGTTTGCTAGCATGCGGAAGTTGGTACTCGACAGTACGTGAACGAGCGCGCTTCTGTGATATTGAAGTACGAGAAGGGCTGGTGTAATATTCAAATACGATATATATGTATATTGTACTCCATGATACCAAAGCCACACTAGCCGCAGAAAATGTTAAGAAACAAATACCGGATAAGTGCGGCGCCAAGCGTTCCCATATGCTACAGACTACTGCCTCCCCAGACTTCCAATGTGGTCACCCGTTTGGGCTTTTGGCGTAGTCGCTCAGACAGAATAGCTATTAAACAACTTAGAATGTAGACCTCATACACACCGTGAAGCCTAGTTTACGGGCCAATTTGGAAAATACCCATTGGACCCTTCGCCGGGTATCAGTGTGCGACATGGCATCGACACAACAACATTCTCAGCAGCGATTCCATCTCTGAGGCCGTCAAATCCTTCCTGGATCTTCTCCAGGCCTTTACCCACCACTCTAGGTTGTGGTGCGGGTAGAATATGGCCAGAAGCCAATGCGCGTGGGAGAAAATCTCGGAACACCATCCTCGTGATCGGGTTATTAATACGGCCACTCAGGTTTTGAAGAGCGACCGGCTTATCTGGACGCCAGCTACTCTTGAACGGACGTTGTTAGACAACTTCCGCAGTGCCGTCGAAGTCAGGGAGAGCGTCACGCTGAGATGGCCCAGTGCAGACCTCACCATCGCCGGTAATTCGATTAAAGCGATAATTCTGTTATTTGCGCGCAGGCCATTCCCACCCATGTGCCTGCTGAGCACCCTTTGCAGATTTCTACGGTGTCAATGCCGATGGCCACTACACAGTAACCGTCCGGTTATCTTCCCTGATCGCTGAAAGGATGTCGTCTGATAGACTGTGCGTTTGGGAGTCGAAGACACGCCTCGCGCCAAGGCTATTTACGGTTTCGAAGTGTTCCGGCGATGCAGTGGAGTAGACCCAGTGCTCCGCGGAGTGAGCGAGCTGAATAGCGTGGCAGCCCACGCTGGATGTGCCATCGGTGATGATGACTACGTCGGATGAGGCATCAGGCTCGCGGCTTGGGACTGTAGGCTGACACAGGTAAAGTTAGTCTTTGTGGAAGAGGGCTTATGTAGTGATGGTCATAGGAAATAGAAAGGCACACGCCTGCTCGCATGTGATCTTGTCCGAGATGACACATTCCAAACTCTGTTGGATGAGAGCGAACTCCTGGAAAGCTATTTCCTCGGTCCTAGACCACCAACTGGTCCCTGGTGACGCCACCTAAGGCGAGGCCGAGGATGCGGTCGCCAACCCGAAAACTACCGAAGTCGCGCTCGCCGACTTGTTCAATCTCACCAGCCAAGTCACATCTAAGAACGCGAGGGTATTTCATGCGGCTGTGGAACAGCTTGCCAGTCGCCTGGGTTGCGACGTCTAAGTCGTTGATAGCAACTGCGGCAACCCTGACGATCAGTCGCCCCGTGAACGGACATGGCGCGGACTTGACCTCAAGCGGCCTGACGCGATCTCCCACAAGCCAGGCCGCTGAGTTGTGTCCGACAACACTTGTATGCCGGAATTGCATTATGCAAATTCGTTAAATTGGTGAGGAAAGATGCTTTAAATTGTCATGCCATCAGATCAAAATGCTGTTTGGAATATTACTAGCAGCCAAGGTGGAGCCACTCTCGCATGCGGACTGACGTGAGCTAAGTCTGCCGCAACAGACCATAAAACTGACATCGAAGAGACTATAATGCACTATTGTATCCTTCTAATTCCTCTTTTACCTTCTATCTGAAACATTCTATGCTGGTCCGATGCTATTACTGGTTATGGCATCGTGCAATTGTTGGCTGCCCTGTGAAAGATACGACACCTTAAATGCTTTGACGTGGAGGATACGCTTTACCTAATTCGTCATGAAAAACATATGCTATTTCTTTTATGGAACATTTTGAAGAGAGGGCTGTGAATAAAAATAAAAATTTAACGTACACACGGTACAAATGTTCTCAATCGATTGGAACACTTTCGCTCCGAGTGGCGCCATAATTATGAAGCAATTGGTTTGCCGCGATATACTTGCTCACGTCACTATCATCTCCTCTGGTGGCCAGGATGGTGGATTTCAAGAAACTTAGTATCACATCAACACAACCACATACTCAAGTACGCAAAACCGTTGCAGAGCCCCTACCTTACGCGCCCTCTACCCAGTTCTTCTCTAGGAGGTCATTCTGTAAGAGGTTGTCCTATAGCAGGCCGTGTTAGAAGAAATCACTTTCTGAAATAAATTACTATATAAAATCAATCCGTAGAATATCATTTCTATTGCAAGCTCTTGTAAGAATTTGGGCAGTGCCAGTGGGGACTCCCTGGTGGTCCACTACATGGATCTTGTGACCTTGTAGCAGACGCCCGAGCAAAGGTCGTATTGTTTAATATTCTAATATGGGTCCTATGTGCCAAATCCATGTGGGAATGTCCTTGCCTCCTGCACCCCTTACCAGCGCGCCATGGCTTGCTGTGCCACAAACCAACGTGCCTTGGCTTGCTGTAAGAATATCATTACCTGTTTCGACCTCGAGCGTGCAGGGCGTTATGCCTTGATATCTCTGAGCAGTTGGATATGAACCAACAGGCTCATCCCCCCTCATGAAGTTTCAAGCTTTTCAACCGTTCTTCCGTTATTTATTTTCCAACCGACCTACTTCCCCTCACAATCTTCAGCCACTAAAATCGGCATCACCGAGCTTTGAGAGATCAAGACTTCATCGAACTCTCCTATCCACCATGACTTCCGAGCTACCAACTTCCCGTCTCACTCAGCTTGCCACTTCCATCTTGGAGTGTGTGGCAGAGTTAGAGCAGATGTTGTCTAAGCAAGGGTTCCCATCCCCATCGTTTGATGAAGATGCTCCGAAACTGTTGCCAAAAAATACGGTGCGAGTCAGGGACTCGATTATTGATGCCGCAGCTGAGGTGCAGGACTTGCTCCAAGGTCCTTTAGACATCATATACAGGCATGGTTCAGTGAGTGACCCTCGTCTATATTAAAGTGGCACCATGAATTGTATCAGCCTCTGGTCACAAAGTTGCTGACCCCAGCATAGTTCAACAACTGCGTATCTTTGCAAGCGATATCCCGTTTGCACATCGCCAGACTTGTACCATCAGGTGGACAGTCTACATTCGCAGAGATTGCCAAGAAGACTGGCCTAGAAGAGCAGGCTATACGCCAGCTGCTGAGGCATGCAATGACCATGAGGGTATTCCGAGAGCCCGAGCCAGGGGTTGTGGCACACACGCAGGCGTCCAAAGCACTGATGGACCCTGTGGCAAACGATTGGGTGGGCTGCGGCACGGAGGAGATTTGGCCAGCCGCTACAAAGGTATTACCTCATACCGCAATGTTTGACCTAGGAAAGCCTGAAAGAAGCTGATGAACTGTATATGAAGGTGGTTGATGCTCTGCAAAAGTGGCCAGGCACCCAGGAACCTAATGAGACGGTAGGCTTCTCATTTTCTCATCAGCGCGTGTTGGAGTACCCGCATGGCATTGACACCAGGTGCAGGCATTCGCCCTCGCAAACGGGACGAACGAAAGCATTTATCAAGTTCTAGGAGCAAGTCCCCAACGGGCCCAACGATTTGCGAACTGTATGAAAGCGTATATGTCGATGCAAGAGTACAATGCGTCCCATGTGGTCACTAACTATGACTGGAAGTCTTTGGGCCCAGTCCAAATGATTGATGTTGGTGGAGGCGCCGGACATGTCTCCATGGAATTGGCCAAACACTTTCCCAACCTCTCTGTCATTGTCCAAGACATGGAAAAGATGGTCGAAGAGGCCAATGACAATATTCCAGCTGAGCTCGAAGACAGATTCAAGTTCATGGTTCAGGACATGTTCGCACCTCAACCCGTCCAAGCGGATGTCTACTTTTTCCGTTGGGTCTTCCATAACTGGTCGGATAAGTACTGTGCCTTGATTTTGAAGGCTCTCGTCCCAGCCTTGAGACCAGGATCAAGGATTATTATCAATGAGACTTGCATGCCAGAGCCTGGTGGAATCTCTCATTGGAGGGAGAAATATCTAAGGTGCGTGTTCTTGATAAATTGTTGTCTGTTAATCTATGTACTGAGATTCTTGGGACATCCAGGTCTTTTGATCTAAATATGACCGCATCGTTCGCTTCTTACGAGAGGAGTCTGGAAGAATGGAAGGAGTTGCTTACGGGAGTGGACCCGAGATTCGTTTTTGAGACAGTGAACGAGTCCAATGACTCTGCACTGGCAGTCATTGAGTTCATATGGGCCAAAGAAGTTTGATAGTATTGCTGCGGCCGGCACCTGGGAACGCGCCCTCATAGAATTTGAGATGATCTAGACAAGCGCATGCGAAGACAATCATACTGAGCCCAAAGAAGTTTGAACTCATGTAGCTAATTCAAACATGATTTTACAACTGCTTCAGGCTGCATTTTGAGCCTCTTAACCTGGGGCGCGGTGTTCGCAAGGTTCTTCGAATTGACCCAGGGACAACAAGGTTGTTCCACAGTAAGACTGACCCTTACTGATTCCATACAGATGTCGACCTTCACCAACAGTGCCATGCTATGCTGGCGAAGCAGCCCTTTCCTCTGCGTGACGCACAATTGATGACCTATGTAGTATGCGTGGGGGGGGGGCGATACTATTTTTGCCTGGCAGCCAGAAAAGTCGAATTAGCAGATTGTAATGCTATGTGTTGAAGCTAAATGAATCTGTTGAAAGATGTGCCATTGATCTGAAGACCCCGAGGGGCCCCTTTTCTGTCCACCAGACCGTAATATTTACGGTCAACGGTGACAGTTGACAGATGAACAGAGATGACTTTTCAAGAAATGATACCTGGGTCCAGAGCCATGGTTGGCTATCACGAGGCAATGAACGAGTCTGACTCCTGCAGCAAGGTGCTTCATCACAGACTTTTGAAATTGGCTTCCCATTTGAAATGCCCTTAGGCGGTGGTTTGTGTACAGTCAGCTTGGCCCGATGTTCAACAATCAGTCAGACTTGATTCCGATGAGCGCTAGAATAGCAATGACAGACTTACTGAAGCCGATTCAGCACATGTGCAAGCCAGAGAAGTCCCAAGATCAGGAAAGCATCGTAACTAGGTATACTGGAGTGCCGGCGCACTGCTAAACAGTGGGCGGCGAAGAGGCCTCACCGTTGCCAATGGGGAGCAAGACTGCCATTCACAAGGAAGGCGTTGTAACTCTATCCCTTTCCTGGCTCTCTTACCAGGTGGAAACAGTTTCCTCAAAAGGCAGGATTGTTACTTCATTTATTTCGAAAACTCGAAACGCCAAGCAGCAGACATAATCGTTGTGGAAAAGGACTCCACTGTCACCCCGAGCCAGCTTTAGCTCAAGGAATTCATTTATCCTACGGCGCTTTTTCGAATCCTCTTGGAATACCTTCTCCAATTTGAACATGTCAATCACTGCTTGCATTTTAACAGAGTTCCCAGCCTTGTTCCATATGTCGCCGGCCAGTAACAGCTTGAGTAACAGTTCATAACCCCAGCATTAGCCCAGCACAACAAGGAATAACCGTAGGCATCAATGACGTCATATTGAAAGATTCTTTCAATATGACGTCATCACTGGGTGCATCCAAACTGCTTCAGATATTGTGGTGATCCATTGAACAAGGCTGGCAATAAAAGCAGCCTTGCCGGTTGTTTTTACTGGTATTACTGTGTGAAGGGACCGCCTACTGCTCAGAAGAGTATGTATACGGATTAAAAGCGAAACCACCTATACTGGTACACATTACGGAAAGTTCTATAGGGTTAACACGTTAAAGCAGCCACATTTTGGCGAGCTCAAGCGCAGTAGAGTCTCTATGCTATAGGCTTGCTTGTTATATCAGTCGCCGTGTGTACCGGATTGGGGTAGTGGTTCCCTATCATACTTTATGGGCTCGCTACAGCTGTTTGAAAACAAACGGCGTCACAACAAAAAAACTGGCAGTCAGTTACTGTCAGGGTTAAGGGTTACAAATAGAGTAAATAAGTATACATAGTATAGGCGGGGTATAAGTACTAGTAAGGAATAGTATATTTAGAATAAAAACTATTAATTATTACCCTTTCTCTTTTTTATTTCTTCCTCCTAGGTAACTATTTTTTTATAGCTAGTATAGGTTTTTTATAATAGAGATATAGTATTACTACTATAAGTTTAATTTTAGGGTTTTTTATTAAAATAATATAAATTACTAATTATATAACTAATACTCCTAATAGGCTACCCTCCTTTTTAGGCTTTTATTTTTAAGAGTAAGTATAATATATAGTTAATATAAAAGTATATTATCTATATATATATACTAT